>JAULAV010006088.1:0-208090 GCA_030789695.1 Scilla litardierei
AGAGAGGAGCCGGCCAAATTCAAGGATCCGGGGAGTTTTCGAATTCCTTGCACCTTGGGCGGCGTCCCTCTACAAAAGGCGTTGGTGGATTTAGGGGCTAGTGTTAGCCTCATGCCTCTCTCCATGTTCCTAAGGCTAAACACCGGGACGAAGTTGAAACCTACCGACATGCGGATACAATTAGCCGATGGACGGATAACAAGGCCGGTAGGAATCGCCGAAGACATCCCGCTACAAGTCCCGGGAGGCATATGCTTGCCATGTGACTTCGTGATCATGGACGTTAAGGAGGAGGGAGATACGTCATTGATACTTGGACACCCGTTCCTCGCCACCGCCGGTGTCATTGTAGACGTGCGAGAAGGTACCCTAACTTTGAACGTCGGCAACATCGGGGTGGAGCTTCACATTCCTAAGGCTATGAAACACATGCCTTACCACGAGGAGCTTGACTACATGGACCTCCTTGATGAGGTAATTGAGGAGGCGATCCCCCACTCGATTGGTGCTCTATTCGATGAGGATTTCGAGGAAGGCCCGGATTTAGGCCAAGATGAGAAGAAAATTTATTCCCCCGACTTCTCCGCAGAAATTGACGAAGGCGACGCTGATGTCGCAAGGATTCGAGAGCTCTGCAAGCTCTCGAAATTGAAGTCTCCGAAGAAAGCTCCACCGATACGGAAATCGGCGTCACCGGTTAAGCGGACGACCGGAGCAAACGCTAGCTTGGGGGAGCCTCCCCCAACACTATTCGAGACGGGAGACCACCGAGGGAGAACACGCCGCCGCAACTTCCGAATCCAAGCGTTCTCCCCGGAAAATTTGACGGGTGCATCTCATATGCACCAAACATCCCGCGTTAATTGAAAATCATAGGGGGTCGAGCTCACGACCTTAAACAAGCGCTTGTCGGGAGGCAACCCGATGGTTATTGCTTTATTTTCACTTTTCTTTTATTTTTGTTTTAGAAATTTTTAGTGTTTTGAGTCGTTCGCCCAAAAATCTTGTGATAACGGGTCCTATTTTTCCTGACAGGAGAGAAGAACGAGGTACCCATCATTAGGAGGATGCACAAGGGGACGAGGAGCGCCCCAGGAAGGTGCTCGATGCTTAGGAGGAAGATGAAATCGACTGGAGGAAGAAAAACGAAGTTTAGAGCCCAAACGAAGACAAACAGCAGAAAACAAGGCTCACTCGGCCGAGCATACTAGTCACTCGGCCGAGCACATAAGTTCGTCCGGCCGAGCCGCTCACGAACGAGGGAAGTCTGATGTACCCAACTCTCTGTTTATTCTCCTCATTTCAGTATAACTGCTACTCGGCCGAGTATATATATTCACTCGGCCGAGTAAAACGGATACGCTCCTAGGGCGAGTCTTGCCGAGTAGCTTGAGCCACTCGGCCGAATGGACTTACTCCACTCGGCCGATGCTGGCAAGGCCACTCAGCCGAAGCGTACGCGGGGAGGAATTATCCATTGAACTCACTCGGCCGAGTGACCCAGTCACTCGGCCGAGTCGTAACTTTTTCCTATAAAAGGGGGCGGGGTCGGGCGCGTTTTTCGAAACGAAACAAATCGCAGCGCCCCGACCCCTCGACTCCCAACGCCCGAATACACCCTCACTCGCCCGATCTCGCACGCCGCGCCGCCGCTCGGCCACCCACCGCCAGCCGAGCCGCCGCCGCTCCTCGCCCGAGTCGCCGCCGGCGGCCCCGCCTCCGGCCACCTCCGGTTATTTTTGGGAGCTTAGGGGAGCCCAGGGGAGCTTCCAGGGACTGATTTGGGCTACGTGGAGGCGCCGTCTTCGCACGCCTCCATTTATTTGCACTCGCGACGTGTCGTGGTATACTCTTTCCTTTATTTTACGCACGCCGCACTTTTCACGCTTTTTGGCGCGCGCTCGGGGCCCATATGCCGCCCAGGACACGGCCGCGGTCGAGGAGAGCTTCCGCCAAGCGGAAGCGGTCGGATGATGCTGGCCCCTCCCACGAGGTGGAGGACTCTCCTCCGCCTTCTCCACCACACCCCGTTCACCCTGCAGGCCACACGCACCCCGCACAGCCTGCAGAGCCCGCACAGCCCATACACCCCGCACAGCCACTCCATGCCGATCCACAGTCACCACCTCCGGCTCCACTTATCGGGCCGCTGGGGATCACGTTCCGGAACGACGCACACCGCGTCTCTTTCGAGCGTATCTCCCAGCGCTCGATCGTACCCTCCATGTTCGCACACCTTGCCGACCTAGGACGCCTGGGGGTACTAGAGGGATGCGCACGTTGTACGACAACGTGGGCTGGCGAGATTTCTTTCAGGTGTCGACGGATACGTTTACCCGCCCGACACTTGAGGTACTTAGTTCGATCGCCCGGACTGACGAGGGATGCTCGTTTCGGTTCATGGACCGGGAGTGCCAGGTCACTCTCGGTATGATGAGAGCCTTCTTCTCGTGGCCCGATGTCCCCGGGGCCGACCGAGGTTACGCCCCCACCCATATCACCCCACCTTCCTTCGACGCCGGCGTCTTCTGGGCCCGGATTACGTGTCTTCATGCTGCCTTTGACCTTAGTAGGGCCAAGGCCTCGGCCATTGTCCATCCCTGCCTCCGTATAGCTCAGCGCCTTATGGCGACGACCTTTTTGGCCAGATATGAGCCGGGTACGATGTCCACGCCGGAGCTTTATATGCTCTACACGATGACACGGCCCAGAGCTCTATCTAGGGATGGCGATGAGTTGGTCCCCGCCGTCGTGATTGATGTCACGGCTTGGTTTTTGGACCACATCATCGTATCGGTGGGCGCTCGCTCACCGATATGCTGCGGCGGCCTGATCACCTTGCTCGCACTTATGACCGGCGAGGACTTCCCTGACGACCTGCGACGAGCACCGGGCCCCACTTCTCTGTCGATTGATGTTATGTCCCGGATGAAGATGCTTCGTCCGCACGGTGAGCGACACTGGGTCTGGCTGCACGGCCCTTACGGTGCCGATTACATGATTCTTCCGAGCCCAGCTCGGACTCAGATTGCACCGGCCCAGGTAGACTGGCTCCCTGCGATGGATGTTCTGATCCCAGCCGCATACGTGCTCGAGGCCGAGGAGGCCGAGCAGGCTCACGCTGCCCACACTGCCCCCGCAGACCCTGTTGCACCTGCTGCGCCTGCCGCCCCTGTTGACCCCGTGGACCCTCAGCCTATCCCTGATATTTCCGCTGCCCCTGACACCTCTGTCCACACCTCTGTCGGTGTCGGGAGTACCTTAGCTGAGCCCACCTCCACTGCTTCCACGCCTGCCACCACCACTGGCCCTCTGTCTGCCGAGCCCATTTCCTCTGCCCCACCCGAGCGCCCGCCGACTATAGTTGAGTGCGGAGAGCCCTCTTTTTCCACCACTGTAGAGACCGTAGTCTCCACCTCTGTCTCCACCGCTGCTGTATTTTCCGAGAGTGTCGTGGCGTCTGTCCACACTTCTGTGCCACCGACCTCTCTGGCCGCCTCGCTGCCACTTTTGTATTCTTCTTTCGTTGCTGCTGCCTCCACTTCTCACCAGCCGGTGCCCCGGCCTCGCACTGAGGCCAGGCCCCCACTTGCGAGTGCAACTCCTTTTGTTCCCTTGCCTGCTGAGCCCGTCACCTACGCCACCAGAGTACGCCAGCCCCGACCTGCACAGCCCCGAGCGGTGCGTCCCTCTGCACCACCTCCCCCGACACTGTACTTCAGAGCATTCGTGCTCTCGAGGGGGCGGTGAGTGGCCTCCGAGGCGACCTCCGGACCCTGTCCGCCACCGTCACTGAGATGGCTGGCCGCTTTGACCTGCTCCCGCACATTCACTACTGTCTTACCCAGGTCCTGGAGCGTCTCCCGCGCGTGCCCCCACCCACCCAGCAGGTTCCCACCCCCACTACCACACACACTCAGCCTGCTTCCACTTCCACACACACCCCCGCTCAGCAGCCTCCACCACCACCACCTCCTCCTCCGCCTCAGGACGAGACGGCGCAGCACCACCTTCTTAGGCACCCTTGATGCCATCGATTCTTTTTGCCGTTGTGCTGCCCGTTTCTGCTGGGTCCTGTTACCTTTTTGTCCACCCCACCCCTCCCCTCACTGTTTTTGGATGCACATTAACTTACTATATCTTTATATAACTTTTTTGGGAGAGAGGGAGAGTTTTTGGTGCCACACCTTTATATCTGTCTCACTCCTTTCTTTGCATGCATCATGTCCGCATCATATTTTTCTTTCATTATTTTCCTTTTTCTTTCTTCCATCATGCATGCACCCTCACTTACCCCTCACATTACTTGTCTCTCGGTGTGCCCCACTTTGCACATTGAGGACACTGTGCCATTTAGCTTGGAGGAGTGAGTTCTCACGTTCTTTTTTGATTTGCCACCTTTATTTTTAGTTTTTCACTCCATTTTCCGCTTTTGCACTTATTTTCATCATTTTTCTTTTATTTTACCATGCATCACGTTTTTCTTATCTTTCTGTGTGCCGCATTGTAAATAGTTCTGTTTTTTTCCCTTTATCTTTATTCCTTTTTCATCTCATGCTAGAGATGACTTTTCTATGATGATGATTACGTGTAGTTAGCTTCTTCTATATGCATGCTATATTTGTCATGTCTTAGATTCTATTTCTGATATCATATGCTATGATTTGCCTTGCATTTAGAGATAGTAACCCACACTTTTTCCACATGAAAATGGATGAAAGTTTATTATTAGCTGAGTCTGAATATTCATATGTATGCCATCGCAGAAAACACACCAAGATTCACGCATTGAATGCTTATATTTGGAGTACCGATTTCTTTTCCTATATCACTTCTATATGCATGATTTGTACATTTCACTTCAGGATGATTGAATGATGTTAGCTATGATAAATCTGGATTAGTTAGCTTTTTTGTGATCGAAACTGAGTAGATTAGATTACCCTGCTGAAGTTGTCGTGCATGTCTTATAGAGTGAACCGAGAGATATATTTATTTCTTTCTCCACAAATCTTGAACATCATTTCTCTATTTTAAAATCATTGGTGAATCTCCCCTTAGCGATTCTATTATATGGCATTTCCCCCGCTATTAATTCCTAGCTCCAAATTTCCCGAATTCAAAAAAAAAGGGAAAAAAAAATTTCTTGTATATCATTATCTCTCTTCGAGTTGGGATCATTGTGTATATATGCTATATGGAAAAAAAAGAAAAAAAAGAAAAAAAAGAGAAAAAGAAAAGAACAGAGGAAAGCACCTCAATAAAAGATCACATCTCGTGTTCTCTCTTTCTTCTCTCTTTTTGTATTTATTTTCATTGCTTTTGGAGCTTTATAAAATTGGGGATGTAAATATTTTTTATGCCACCATGCTTATAGATAAGCTTGGGGGAGAGAATCCAATGATGTGTGAGAGAGTGACTACTTGACATTTCACGACAACCTAGGCTAAGTAATATTCTATACTCGGAAAGATTATTTTTAGCTTTACGAAGTCCAGAAATCTATGCCTAGCACTCATTTCATGAAACCCACACTTATCTATTCTTTCTATTCTATTGTGTGATATTCTTATACTCCTCATAGAAAGCGTTCAATTGAAAAGTGTGCGATCTGCGATTTGTATACCGCTTTAAATGATTCAGACGATGTTAATTCTAAAATTATTCCGTTTTTCATGATTATATCGTTGTTCGTGGGTTTTCTATTTCTATTTGCACTATTATACTATGATATCAAAATAAAACTCTTTGACATGTATTTTTCATTCAGTGCATGACATATGAGTAAGCGAAACCCACGTCCTGAGAAAATGATCTAGCAGCGTCCCTCTTCGCTTCTTTCTTTCTTCTTGGTTTTTATTTCGTTTCTCGTTTTTCTTCGTTTTTCGTTTTTCGTCTTTCGCCGTTTTCGTTTTCTGAATCCACCGGGTGCGCCTTTTACTTATCTTCCTTGAGGACGAGTAAGAGGTAAGATTGGGGGATTTTGATCACTCCTTATTTTACACTTTTTTTCCACATGTTTGCATGCCATTTAGATCGCCCAAATCATGTTTTTCACGATATATCGATGATATTGCGATGCTTTTCACGATTTGTTGTTTTTGTCGCATTTCAGGTGATTTGGAGCGATTTGGAGTGATCTCGAGATACGCCTACTCCAGAGTGTCACCGACGACCTCCCCGAGGGGTATTTTGCTGTTGGAGAGGAGCGGAAGAAGAAAGGACGTCGCAGGAGCGACGAGGAGGCCAAAACAAGCTGTTTGGGCATTTTTGGTGTCCCACTCGGCCGAGTGAAGGACTCACTCGGCCGACCAGCGAGACACTGCTCGGCCGACCAGTTCGGATACGTTTTAAGCGTGCACTCGGCCGAGCGACGGAAGCCACATCGGCCGAGTGACGAGATCCCGTCCGCCCGAGTGGCACCCAGACGACGCATGTCAAAAATCGCCAACTTACTGTTTTTCGTCTGCCTGAGCTTCAGAAGACCCACTCGGCCGAGTGGCAAATGCCGACCGCCCGAGTACCAAGAAGCCATCGGCCGAGTGACGACAACTCACTCAGCCGAGCGACTCCCGAAGTGAAGACCCCCGAAGACCCAGACTTACTGGAAATTTACAGGGTTTCTCACTCGGCCGAGCGACTTTTGTCACTCGGCCGAGTGCGACGCGCTGCCTGTAGCGAAAATTGCGGATTTCAGGCTGCGCAGGGGCATTTTGGTCACAGTTTTTTAGACGATTTTGGGGGGTATTTAACCCCTGTTTTTACCTTAGTTTGGAGAGCTTTTTCTCTTAGATTTTTGCAGCTTTTTAGATTAACTTTTTAGCTTTATTCTTGTGATTGGAGAGGAGACAAAAGTTGATTTTTGTTGAATTGTTTTGAAGAACTCCATTGGTTTGTGTCTCTCTCCTCTAAAAATTCTATTTTTATTGCATATCTCAATTTTATGATAAATTCTCTTGTTAATTTCATTGATTATTTTTGTGATTGTGCTATGAATTGTGAGTAGTCTCCATGTCTTGGGGCGTGGGGATGAACCCTACAAGCCCAATTTCAGATTTGTGATGAATTGGTAGGAATTTTGCTAGAATTGCTATTAGGGTTAGATTGGGATCGATTTACTACGGATAGCTAGGAGTTCATACCGATTGGGATTTGCAAGAGATTGGATCCCAATTCGATAGGAAACCCTAGAAATCCGAATTGGGTTGGAATCGAATTTCCGTAGTATCGGTTTGCAAGAGATTGGACCGATACTAGGGTTTCCGGTTGCAATTCCATGCCGATACCCGTTTGCAAGAGATTGGACGGGTATGAACTATCCCAACCTAGGTCGTGGCCCGAGTTTGCACGAGAGTGGGCTCGGGGCGCGATTGAACGATGATGTTGATCCTAATGCTAGCTTGCCTAGGCTAGGGTTTGCAAGAGATTGGACCCAAAACCTAGGATAGCTATAGACCGGCAACAGCGCGAGAGCGTGAGCTAGGTTCTACATTCAGTTGCAACTAGTTCATCCAAATTTTATTCTAGCAATTTTGATACCAATGAACCACATTGACGAGATACGGTGAGTAGCGGGAATTCCCCATTCCCTAGACGTTCTTTATTTGATTTGATATCTTCGTACTTTGTCTGACGATTGTGACAGGATCGCCAAAGGCAAATTCTCTCTTTTCTATTCTTAAATAGCCAGGTTGATTGGAACAAGCACGGTCATTTGTCCTCACTGTGTTCGATAACCCGCTCGCCGCTATACCATGCGCTTGCGGTAAAACTACAACCGTTCTTTGGGTTACATTCCGGAGCGATCAGCAACCTAGACCGAGACAACTATATGAGATTGCCTGCGGTTATTCTTTACCTGCAGCACTAAAAGAGAGAGAACGTGACATCTACTCAGTGAAACTGCAAAGATCATTATATGGTCTAAAACAATCTGGAAGGATGTGGTATAACAGACTGAGCGACTTCCTTGAACAGCAAGGATTTAAAAACGACACAGTCTGTCCTTGCATCTTTATAAGAGCAACGACAACAGGATTTGTAATTATAGCCGTCTATGTAGACGACTTAAACCTCATCGGATCTCCTGAAGAGATCGCAAAGATTTCTAGAAGCCTGACAGAAACTTTCGAGATGAAAGACCTCGGTAAATCAAAATTCTGTTTAGGCCTTCAGATATAGCATCTTAAAGATGGGATCCTGTTACACCAGTCAACTTACACATCGAACTTATTGAAAAAGTTTCAGATGGATAAGTGCCACCCCCTCAGCACTCCGATGGTCGTCAGATCATTGGATGTACACAAAGACCCCTTCCGGCCGCTGGAAGAGGGGGAGGAAGTACCAGGCCCCGAAGTGTCTTATTTAAGTGCTATCGGTGCACTCCTTTACCTGGCTAACTGCACTCGCCCTGACATAGCGTTTGCAGTAAACTTACTAGCCAGATATAGTGCTGCACCTACACAGCGGCACTGGGCCGGAGTTAAGCATCTTCTGCGCTACCTCCAAGGGTCCATAGACTTAGGTCTATTCTACAGGAAAGGGGCATCAACTGGTTTAGTTGGTTATGCTGACGCAGGTTACAGGTCCGATCCTCATACAGAGAAGTCTCAGACCGGATACATGTTCACATATGGTGGCACTGCCATATCCTGGAGATCTGTGAAGCAGACCATGACGACCGTCTCATCCACCCACTCAGAGCTACTTGCGATCTTCGAAGCAACCAAGGAATGCTTCTGGCTACGCTCGGTGATCCAGCACATACTCACCTCCACCGGCCTGACGACCGGCGTTCTTGCACCCACTACACTCCATGAAGACAATGCAGCATGTATAGCCCAGCTACAGGACGGCTACATCAAAGGTGACAAGACGAAGCATATCTCCCCCAACTTCTTCTGGACGCACGACCTTCAGAAGCAAAAGCAGATTGAGGTACAGAAGATCCAATCATGTAATAACTTGGCGGATTTGCTTACCAAATCCTTGCCTACTAGTATCTTTGAGAAACTTGTATATGGGATTGGGATGAGGAGAGTGAGTAAATGTAAACTGGGTCAGAATGAGAGAACTATGAACTCATAGATACATAGTAGACTGATGTATAGATTCATAGGAAATCTACAAGCCTGAAGCTTGGTCAGATAAGGGGGAGTTAACTGCAGAGTTGTACTCTTTTCCCTTGGCTACAGGTTTTTTCCCACTGGGTTTTCCGTAGTCAAGATTTTGACGAGGCAACCTCGTTGACTCTGGATCCTGAAGTATCCACCCCTAGACACATCCCCAAAACAGGGGAAGTTATGGGTTAACTGTTCTTTCTTTAACAAGACAGTTACCCTAACTCGGATCCTGAAGAATCCACCTCTTATTTCAATGTTGATTGGATAAGGGGAAGTGTTATGAATAGGCCCATTGGGCCCATTGGGTATCCAACCCACTATTGAAAGTTATAAATACACGGGTAGGGGGCTCTTAACCCTCTACACCTATTCTCTCTAAATTTCCCTTCACAACACCAATAATAGAAATTGGGGACAATATAAGAGTCAAAAGAAAACGCTAGAACATTCGGCCATCCCTTCCCTCAAAAAGAGCAGAGCGAAAAAACGACAGGTAAAAAAAAAAAACGTTTCTAAGCTCCGAAGTCCCAACGAGAGAGCAGACATGAATCCCTCTCAGGCGCCGACGGCAGCCGATTCCATGGACACCGACGCGGAGGCGACCAACAGCGGGGGCGGCGCAGGCGCGGGGCCCAGCACGACGGGCGTCGGCCAAGGCCCGGTGCAGGCGCCGTCATTAGAGAGCGCTTGGTCCATGCTGATGACGGCCCGCCAGCTCGTCGATCAGGGCAATCCCTCACTTGCCTTGCAAATGGTAAAAACCCTTGCTCTACTATGTTTGATTTTTTAAATCTTTATTGTTGGATATTTGATGATTTTTATATTTTTGATTGTAATGTAGCGGAACATTTTGCCCTAAATTCCTGATGGGAAGAAAGATCAAATGAAATGAAGTGATTTGGTTTGAATAAAAAAATCAAGAACGTTTAGGAGGAGGAGAAGATTTGGTTTAAATAAAAGAAAATCAAGAATGTTAAGGCGGATGGAAATTAGAAGTGTGCGTTTGAAGTGGCTCAAAAACCTGGCCATAATTCTACAAACAATGTGATACAAAACACCAAAAATATCTCAGGATTAATCTCGGATTTATAATGAGTTTTTGGAGATTTTTTGGAGCTTGGAACTGTGTTTTCACCAAGCCCAACCCATGGATTTATTCTCAAAAATTTGGTAAATTTGGCATGAACAGTAAGCCTAAGGGGCGGCCAAGCGGTAAGAAGCAGCCCATTTAAACGGGCAGCCCAGCGGAGAGATGGCACTCACGTGTGCCGCGCGTGAGGTGAAGAGCAGTGTAGCACTATGCGTCATCCATCGGTCACTTACTACAGCGATTGAACTGTTAGCGATGCTCTGGCATGCGAATGCGGGCAAATCGACAGCTGGGACATTCGGCAGCCCCTGGGTGAATCCTACCTTGATCCGATGATCGTCGTTGATGGCACACTGCAACATCGGATTAGACTCGGATTCAGATCCGATTCCGATCCGAATTCAAGGGCAGACTCATTAGGCTATAAAAGTGGCTTCTAGGTTTTTTGCAATTCTCGAGCAATTTCTCAGCAGTTTTCTTTGTAAAGTTTGCGACTACCTGTATAATATATATATGGCAAACTGAGGGCTTTGCGGGCTTGATTGCGAGGTTTTCTCCATAATTTCTTCTCCAATTTCTTAGCGGGTTTAGTTGTTTTCCTTCAACCAAACGCTGTAACTTGTACTCCAAAGATATTGAAGCATAAGTGATCTTGCCAACTGGATGTACACCAATAATTGGGTAGAACTAGTATAAATCTTTGGTGTCAGGTGCGTATTATTCTTTATTTTGTGTTATTTCATATATATTACTTGTTTGCAGGATTTGCATAAAGTGTCGTTTGCTTTGTTAGTTGTCACTACAATCTTGAAATTTCGCGAGACAATGACATCACCAAACAAGTGGTATCAGAGCCCAGCAATTGGTATCTGAGCAAGGTTCGTGAACAAGTCCAAGACGATGGCAGAATGTTCTTATACAAAAGGTTGCATAATTGGAGAAACAGTTGGTTCGAGTTCGTATATGTGGTGGCTCATATGCGACAGTTGGAGGAACGCATTAAAAAAAGTTTGATGGTAAGGAAAACTTCTAGATATGGCACTGCAAGATGAATGCGATTTTGAGGAAAGATCGTATCCACAGGGTCGTGTACAACACGGAATCTTTGTCAGTGTATATCTCGATAAGGGAGAAGATGGAGATGGAGGATTCGGCGATGAAAATTGTCAGTGTATATCTCGAGGTGATTTATCAGGTGTCCGAGGAAACTACGACTAAGAGATTATGAAAAAAGCTTGAGAAGCTATATCTGAAAAAGTCACCAACATGCTCATCTTGCTGAAGACGTTTTTCACTTTCAAGATGCGAGACATGACCTTATTAAAAGATAATCTGGATACCATCATTGGCTAACTGATGAAGATGATGGCCATTGGATTGACTATAGAAGCGGAGTATAGGGTGATGATTCTGTTCCTGTCGTTGCTAGAGCGATATATGCATTTCGTCAACACCTTGGTCTACAGTTGTGATACTCAGTCTTGAGGATGTGAAGTCGAGACTCTATAGTGAGGAGTTGAGAGATCGGATGACAAGAGTTGGTTTAGAGTGAAGGAGTTTCATACAACCCAAACCTACTTGCTTTGAGGCGAATCAATGCGAGAGACGGTAACAAGAGGAGATCAAGATCGAGGACTAGAAGCACGACATGTCATATTTGCAAGAAATTCGGTTATTGGAGGAAAGACTATCTAGAGAGGAGAAATAGAGACAAGGAGAATATGTCAGGATCATCGTCAATTGCAGTTGTGCAGATGGATGAGATGAGGAGCGAGGATGCCTTCAATGTGCTCACATCGAGTTCTTCAGATGTTGCGAATCATGCTTGGGTCATGGATTTAGGGGAATCGTTTTCCATGATGCCAAATAGAGAGTGCTTTCATACCGATCAGAGGAAGAAGGATGGATCAGTCTTTTTAGGAAATAACAAAGAGTGCAAGAGTGTTGGACTTGGTTCGGTAAGGATTATGATGTTTGATGGCATGGTGCACACACTTACTAATGTGTGGCATGTTTCAGAGTTGAGAAATTCGTTGATTTCTTTGGGGCGATGGATTCCATGGGTTGCAAGGTCACGATAAAGAAGGAAGTTCTTAAAATATCGAAGGGTTTGATTGTGGTGATGAGAGGTGAAACGCTCAGGGATTTATATCTGCTAATTGGGACCACAATCATTGGAGATTCCAGTATCGGAGTTGAGAGTTCACAGGAGAGTGATTCGACCAGGCTGTGCCATCTCAGGCTAGGACATGTCGCGAAGAGAAACTTGGAGGCTTTAAGAAAGCATGGTTAATTAAACGAGTGAACTTCAAGGGAGCTGAAGTTTTACAAGGATTGTATCTATGGCAAGTAGACACAGATTAGTTTCAGTGAGGGGGAAGCATGACACAAGACATGATTCTTGAGCATTTTCACACCGATATTCGGGGCGTCATGCAATAGTTCACTCTCTAGGTGGATCTTGTTACTTCATATTGTTCATCGATGATTTCTTTAGGAAAGTATGGTTGTATGTAATGAAGAAAAGTCTGAGGCGTTTAAGAAGTTCTAGGCGTGAAAGACCATTGTGGAGAGTCAAACGAAGAAGAAGATGAACGTGTTGAGATCCGACAATGATATTGAGTTTACTTCTACTAAGTTTAAGGAATTCTGTGAGGAGCAGGGAATAACTAGGCACTTCACTACACCAGGAGCAGTTGAATGGAGTTGTTGAGCGGATGCATATGACACTTTTAGAAAAGGCGGGGTATCTCAAATTTACATCGGGTTTGTCGAAGGGATTTTGGGCCGAAGCTATATCAACTTCAGCTTATTTGGTGAATAGAATTTCATCTTCAGCTATCGGTGGAAAAATTTTAGAGGAGGTTTAGACATGAAAGTCGGTGGATTTAGATTATATTTGGGTGTTTGAATGTCCAGTTTATGTTCCCGAGGAAGCTAAGAAGGTCGGCATCAAGGGAAGATAATGTATCATGTTAGGATACATGGATTGTGTTGAGAGTTATAGACTTTGAAGTCCAGATGCAAGGAAGATCTTAACTGGTCGATAGGTGACGTTTGAGTCAACGGTGCTGCAAGGAAAGGTTTCAAAAGTACCGAAACAGGTGGAGGCAAGGAGGTGCCACACAGGATGGAGGTACTCATTCCAAATCATAGGATCGGCAGAGATGTTGGTAAAGGAAATGTGGTTGATGGGGAGAGTCCACTTGAGGATACTACTGCAGACAATGATGGGAGTGAAAGTTTTAGTCGAGGTGGAGATCATGGAGCTACTGTGGATGACTCGATTGCTAGCAGAGTGTGGTGGCGCACCATGAAGACCACGGCTCGTTTTGATGACTACATGAATTTGTCTTATGCATTGCATCTACATGGAGATCCTATGATAGATAGGTTTGCAATGGATGCATTGAGTTTGGAAGCAAACTTAGGGTGGTGGTATGATAGGAGAGATGCCAACATATTAGCTCATAACAAGAGAATTCACAAAGAGAATCCGATTGTGGGTAGGTCGGCGACGAAGTTTGAGAAGCCTCAAACATATGCGTTAGGGTGCCACGACGTGGCACAAAGAGACACTATAGGTTTTGCTTAAGGTATGGATTCAAGAGATATAATACCTTTTGAAATAGGTTCGTTGGACACTCGGTTAGTTGGTGATGTTTGTGCGAAGCTCACTAGCCAAGTTTCCTGACCTCGTGATGAGGTGGTTTATTTCTGAAGGTGAAGGATATGGAGTTTTGGCTCGGTTCGGGTTATACAGTGTGTTTGTATCAAGGTGAAGTGTTGATAAATGTGATACAAAACACCAAAAATATCGCAGAATTAATCTCGGATTTATTAGGAATTTTTGGAGATTTTTTGAAGCCCGAAACCGAGGTTTCACCAAGCCCAGCCAATGTATTTATTCTCGGAATTTTGGCATGATCAGTAACTAGCCCAAGGGGTGGCCCAGCGGTAAGAAGTGGCCACTTAA
This sequence comes from Scilla litardierei, assembly GCA_030789695.1. NCBI lineage: Eukaryota > Viridiplantae > Streptophyta > Magnoliopsida > Asparagales > Asparagaceae > Scilla > Scilla litardierei. The sequence continues at coordinate 14,189 of JAULAV010006088.1, forward strand.
GCAGGCACAACCAACAGAGAGCGGACGCTTATGTGCACCCCGTGTGAGGTGACCGAGCGTAGTGAGAGCAACGTAGCGCCATGTGTTGTCCATCGATCGCTTATCACCTCGTTTGAACGGTTAGCAGGCGTGCAGATGTGGGCAAAGCGGCAGCTGGGACACGCTTTATCTCCTGGGCGAATCCTGCCTTGATTTGACGGTCATCGTCGTGGGCGCACGATAGCAGCGGATCCGACTCGGATTCGCAACCAATTCCGATCCGAACTCAATGGCAGACCCGTTAGGCGGTAAAAGTGGGGTTTTGGCTAGGGTTCTTTGCAATTCTCCAGCGATGTTTGAGCGATTTTCTCTGTAAAGTTTGCGGCTGCCTGTAAATATATGTAGGGCAAACTGATGACTTTTGGGGGTTGGTTGAGAGGGTTTCCCAGAATTTCTTATCCGAATTCTTAGCGGGTTTGGTGTTTTCCTTCAACCAAAAGCCATAATTTATTCTCCAAAGATATTGAAGTATTAATGACCTTTCTAACTGGATGTACACTAAGAGTTGGGTGAACTAGTATAAATCTTTTATGTCAAGTGTATATTATTCTTTGTTTTGTTCATATATATATTGCGTGCTGCAGATTTTGTAGAAAGCGTCGTTTGCTTTGTTCGTTGTTACAACGATCTTGGATTTTCGCGAGGTAATTGGTATCACCCCAACAAATGGTATCAGAGCCCAACACTACCATATATAGCAATTAGACCTACCGTTTTTCTTTTTCTAATACCATCAAATTGTTCTTGAAAATGTGCTCAATTAAATCACAATGAGATATACAATTTGGATGAATAATTTTGAAGAGTTGAAGTAATAAAAACTTACTTCCGATGAAAAAAAAGTAATAAAAACTGTTTGTGCTGTAGATGCATTACGAAGCCATTTGCTCCATATCTTATATGGTTAGCCACAATAATCCTTTCTCCATCTCACTTTTTTGTTTAGAGCCATTTCTTCTTCTAATTTAACAGTTATTTTATCTTTAGAGCCATTTCTTCTTCTACTTTAACAGTTATTTTATCTGATTGCGATATCATTTTGTGCAGACAAATCCATCCACTATTCTGCCATCATTCTATAAGGACACATGAATGCTGTAACGCCCCGGTTTCTGGGGGTCATTACTTTTCTAAAATCAACAGGTCCGGTCTATGCAAAATAGAAACATACCGTAAGACATACCTCAGGATATGTGAACATGATTCAAAGGAAAGGAAGCTTATGCTAGAACTCGAAAACTTTATTGGAAACATGTTCAACTCATAAGAGATGTATGATTGAGTTAAACATTATCTTATATTTATATCCAAGCTTTCAGTTTATGCACACATCAAAATAATAACAATAGTGTAAGGTAGTAACTACTGACTAGGAGTAACAATTATGATCAAGTGACAAACAAATAAAATAATCCACTAAACAGGTGCAACATGTTATGGACAGTTAAAAGAAAAGTAAAGGAACCATATGACAATACTAGAGGACAAACAATGCATGCCATGAATATTATTTAATCAACAGAAAGGCAACAATGGCGATTGATAACATTGTATAACCATAGATAAAGAAACACCTTATTAACAAGCAAACAAAATAGTTAAACATTAACATGATCATCCAAGTAAGGCAACCCAAAATTGTAACAATAGACCAAATAAGAGATGGTCTATCTTACTAGTACTATCTGTACACTAGACTGTGGTGTCCTATACCAGTAATGTGACTCATATTAGAGTGCACGATGTGCAACGTAAAGATACCTTGTACCGCAGGGTGCGACTCCGGGTCGTGTCCAAGAATAAAGAAACATGAGATGGACCCCGGATCCATTAAAAAGAGACCGGAAATGGAAATTCTTCCAGACACGGGCTGAAAGCATGGCTACAATAGCTGCCACACACACACTAATATAAGTTACCTCAAAACCTGTGAGTCAAGTGTTGTGTCAATGTATTGTGACTGTTGTACTGTTTTCATGTCATGTATTTGTGTTATAACTAATATTATGTTTGATATTGTAATGGTTTTCAGGTATTAACATAATGAGGGGATTCTAAAGGTGGCTACCATGGGTTCAAGAGATGACCCTAGTGTTCCGATGCACTTTGTCCCATGTAGCACTTAGTTCCCAACATGTTAGTGTGCAACATCAAGAGCTTGTAATCAATGTATAATATTCAATAATCAGACACAATGTCCAGGCTTTTACAATATTCAATGAGCAATATCCTTGGCATGTATAACGTTAAGAGCATGTATTTCAGTATACAACATTTCATACTTGTTGACATGCAACTGTTATGTAATAGTTTCACATTCATTATCATAATCAGCCACTAACAAGTTATGTACATATGCTATGCGATCTATGTAGCAAGAGCTGTCATCCAGTAACAAGAATATGTAAAGAAACCATTAAAGTAATAATATGTAGCTATACAGTTGCAGTATGAACTACCAGAGGTCATGTTAGAGTACTGTGACAGTTCACTCATCTAAGCTTCTCTAAGTTCAGGTCATACGTCGTCATGTCAGGTATCATCTAGATTATCAGTAAGTGTCCATGTTCTAATCACCCCAATTAAGTACTTAGGGGTTCTACGCAAAAGTTCAGTATTCAAGTATGATTATCAACAGTTGTAGCATGGCAGGTGTCAAAGTTCCAGTGTCATGACATAAAGCAGTTATATCGATATTGCATACCACTTAAATCTGGAATATTGATTTAAAACTAATATTGAAATATTTTACAAAAATAAAATAGATATAAAGCTTATGTGGTCAGATTCTTAACCCTAGGCACCCTAATGGATTGCAGTCTACCTGCATGGAGGGGTTGCTCGGACCAAACGATATACGTGCACCAAAACCAACCGTAAACCCGCAACAGTAAATACATAAAGCCCAAGGCTGATCGGAGCCAGCAAACCCTCAAAGCCTGCAAGAAAAGCCCACTGGATAGAACAAGCAATCCAGCACAATGTCAGACCAACAACATAACATGTCAACAAGCCCAGGGGCATCACAGACAGCCTGCGAAAGCTCGACAGCAGAAACAACCTAAAGAACAAGACATCCCAAAATAGGTCAGCAAGCCCAAGGGAAGAACCCGACAACAGAAACAGCCTAAAGAACAAGACATCCCAAAATAGGTCAGCAAGCCCAAGGGAAGAACCCAACAGGAAACATTCCCAACAAGCCCGCAGGAAAACCACAAAATAGAGGCCCAAGTCCATGACTCATGCAGTAGTAAGGCCCAACAAAGTCAGCCTGACAACTGAAACAAACAACCTAAAGGACACCGTAGAACAGGCTGCGGAACCCAACGGAACAATGCCATCCACCCACAACAACCCAACAGAAAACAGACCCAGCAAACCCAGGGCTCACACAGTAGCAAGCCAACAATGACCAAAAGAATTAAACCCTAAGAAAACACATCGTAGCCAGACAAATCCCAGAACTAAATCCTGGATGAAATACAACAGGGCCTAAGCAAAAGCCCATTAACAGAACAGGTCGGCAAACCCAATTGAAAAGATTAAGCACGCTACAGGAAGCACAACAAGCACAACGGAACGATAGCCACCAACAAGACCTAAGCAAAACCCGCCGCAAGATGCAACCACTGACAAGGAGAGAACCAACCAACCCCACGGCCGAGACCTTCCAACCCCGGCAGTTAACCACAACTTAAAACAAAAATAACCGAACATGAAAAATAAACCCGGAACACCGAACAATGGCGTAACCTTAGGGTCGGTGCCAAGATAGTCATCAGAGGAAAACCCCCTTGAGACACGTGAATCATCATCTCCCAACAATTTCTAAACTGAAACAATTTCCAGAAAATTAAACAAAACTAAAACATAAACCGAAATCCGTGAATAAAGAAATAATCTACCATAATCGAGGACGACAAGAATCCATAATTGAGAAATCGAAACTCTAGGCGAAAAATATTTTAGATGATGGAAAATAGCTTTGGTGGCATGAAACCCTAGAAATCAATATGATATAAATACGAGAGTGGATAGAGAAAGTCGTGAGCTAGGAGTTCTAATACGATCAGTCTTCTACCAAGCTAGGGTTTTTGGAGAAGGGCAGCGGCGATGGCTTCATTTGATTCGATTGAGAAGAGCAGTCTGATCGAGAGAGAAAGAGTTGGGTTTGCTGTGTTTTGAGAAGTGGGTGCTGATGGACGCGTAAGGGGCAAATGGGCAGAACCTGGGGTCCTCTTTAATTGGGCTTAGGGAGTGAATAAAATGGGACGGGCTCCTAGTAGAGAGTTGATGAGAAAAAAAGGAGAAAAAAGGAGGTGGGCTGGCCCATCTAAAAGAAAGAAAGAAGGATTTAAGAAGAAGAAAAGAAAGAACATAGAATAGAGAAGTGGGATGGGGTTCTGTTTTGAAGTTGGGCGGTGGATGTGGGCTGGATAAAGGAAATAGAATAATAAAAAGGGAGAGGGAGAAGTTAGGCTCTTTAGCTATGAGGTCGGGCCAAGAGTAAAAAAAAATAAAAGGGAAAAGAAATGAAATGAAAAAGAGAAAGGGAGGAATCAGAGAAAATACAGGGAAAATGGGAGAAAATTCCAAGTAACCTTATTGAAATTTGGAGTATTACATTGTACACAACTTACAAAAATTCAATTCACGGAATTTCCAAAGGCAAGATAAAAGTAACGGAAGGCACTCGGAGGATTTGATGGATGATTAAATCATTAAGGTTGAAGGAAACGCGATGGTGATGAACGAGACAAATGATTCGATGCATGAGAGAGATCGAGTGCAAGATACAAGTAGTCAACTGAAAAGTCTAATAGTTCAACGAAAGATGAAAAGAAGATTCCTCAATGAATATGTTTCATGGTATATTTCTACTCGACCTATACTGTTCATGAGGTGGTTGGCCCGGACTTGTGTAATCACTTGTTACGTCCCGATTTCTGGGGGTCGTTGCTTTTCCAAAATCTGCAGGTCCGACTGGTTATTAGTGAAAACAGAATAGACAAAATAGAAATATACCATAAGACATACCTCAGGATCTCTATACATGATTCAAAGGAAAGAAAGGCAATCCTAAAACTCAGAAACTTTGTAGGAAATATGTTCAACTCCTGAGATGTACGATTGGGTTATACAGATATCCAAGCTTTCAGTTTATACACACACTAAAATAATAACAATAATGTAAGGTAGTAACTACTTAATATAAGCAATAGTTATGATCAAGTGACAGACAAGTAAAGTACTCCATTAAACAAGTATAATATATTATGGACAGTTAAAAGAAAAGAAAAGTAACAATACGACAATGCCAGAGGACAAACATGCATGACATGAATATTATTTATTAAACAAAAAGGCAACAATCGCAATTGATAATATTGCATAACCATAGATAAAGAAACACCTCACTAACAAGCAAACAAAACAGTTTAACAGTAACATGACCATCCAAGCAAGGCAACACGAAATTGTAGCAGTAGACCAAACAAGAGATAATATATTCTACAAGTACTATTTGTACACTAGACTATGGTGTCCTATACTAGTGATGTGACTCATATTGGAGATCACAATGTGCAATATGAAGACGCCTTGTATCGCAAGGTGCGACCCCAGGCCGACTCCAAGAACAAAGAAACATGAGATGGACCCCGGATCCATTATATAAGAGACATGAAATGGAAATTCTTCCAGATACGGGTCGGAAGCGCTCCCGCACTTTTTCTAATAAGAGTTACCTCAAAACCCGTGAGTTAAGTGTAATATCAAGGTACCGTGGCCGTTGTACTGTTTTCATGTCATGTGTTTGTTTTATAACTAATATTGTGTATGATATTGTACTGTGTTTTGAGTATTGTCATGAGGGGATTCTAGAGGTGGCTCTCATGGGTTCAAGATGTGATCCCTAGTGTACAAAGACACTATGTCCCATATAGCACTTAGTTCCCAACATGTTCGTGCACAACGTCAAGAGCTTGTAATCTGACAAAATATCCAAGCTTGTATAATATTCAATGAGCAATATCATTGGTTTGTATAACATTAAGAGCATGCATTTCAGTGTACAATATTCCATACTTGTTGACATGCAACAGTTATGTAATGGTTTCACGTTCATTGTCATAATCAGCTACTATCAAGTTATATACATGTGCTATGCGATCTATGTAGCAAGAGCTGTCATCCAGGAACACGAATTATGTAAAGGAACCATTAAAGTACTAACATGTAGTTATACAGTTGCAGTACCAAGTATGAGGTTTTCCACTTCCTAGTTCGGTATCAACGGTCATGTTAGAGTACTGTGACAGTTTTAGTCATCTAGGAGTTCTCTAAGTTCATGGCATGAGTCGTCATGTCAGGTATCATCTAGATTATCAGTAAGTGTTCATGTTTTAATCACCCCAAATTAAGTACTTGCAAAAGTTTAGTGTTTAAGTATGATTATCAACAGTTGTAGCATGTCAGGTGTCAAAGTTCCAGTATCAAGGCATAAAGCAGTTACATCGATATTATGTTGCATAACACTTAAATATGGAATATTGATTTAAAACTAATATTGAAATATTTTACAGAAAGAAGATATAAAGCTTATGAGGTCAGATTCACAACCCTCAGTACCCTAATGGATTGTAATCTACCTGCCTGGAGGGGTTGCTCGGACCAAATGATATACGTGCGCCAAAACCAACCGTAAACACAACGTTAAATATATAAAGCCCAAGGCTGATCGGAGCCAGCAAACCCACAAAGTCTGCTGGAAAAGCCCACATGATAGAACAAGCCACCTCGCAATGTCAGACCAATAACAAAACAGGTCAACAAGCCAATGGCACCGCAAACAGCATGCGAAAGCCCAACAGAAACAGCCTAAAGAACAAGACATCCCAAAATATGCCAGCAAGCTCAATGGAAGAGCCCAACAGGAAACAGTCCCAAAAAGCTCGTAAGAAAATCCACATGACAGAGGCCCAAGTCCATGAGTCGCGCAGTAGCAAGGCCAAGCAAAATCAGCCCAACATCAGAAACAAACAACCAAAAAGACACTGCAGAATGGGCTGCGGAGCCCAACGGAACAACGCCATCCACCACGGCAACCCAACAGAAAACAGACCCAGCAAACCCATGACTTACACAGTAGCAAGCTAGCGACGAACAAAAGACTTGAACACTAAGAAAACACATCGTGGCCAGACAAAGTCCACAACTAAATTCTGGATGGAAACACAACAGTGATACGATTAGGGTTAATCGTATCAAAAAGCACAGATTTTTAGTGGAAGAACGAAAAGAAATTTAAAGTGGAAAGTGGAATTTTGATAATAAATAGACAATTGATCTATTCTGGAGTAGATCTTCTCCCTAGCTTGAATTAATGGATCAAGCCTAATCCCCCAAACCCTAGCCATCAAATGACGAATTGTCTCAATATCTCGATAGCTCACACAATTAGGGTTAATCGCTTTAAATACTCTCCAAACAAATTACTAAACACACAACTTAAAAACATAGAAGGTAGTGCATAAAGCAAAAAAATAGCAAAATTCTAAGTCGATCCCACGACCGCTCCCACGCCCGAGTCCTTGCGCCTTCTGCGGTACACGACCACATCATTACTCCCCCCAAAAATCGAACATTGTCTTCAAGGTTGAATCTGAAAACTGCGCTTTGATGGTGTCCTCCAGCGCCCACGTAGCCTCGCGATCGGGCATCATACCCATCGTACCAACACCTCTCGGTCCCCACCCTCAATGTGTCGCACCTGTAGAATATCCTGGGGCTCTATAAGTACCTCCGAATCAGCTGTCAAAGTAGGTGGCAGAGTGGTCACCGTCGTATGTGCTCCAATCGCTCGCCGTAACTGAGAGACATGGAAAATCGGATGCAATGTTGATCCTGAGGGCAATGTCAACCTATAAGCCACGGGCCCGATCTTCGCCTCTATCTGAAAGGGGCCGTAAAAGAGGGCATCTAACTTTTCGTTCCGGCGCCGTGCTAGTGATCTCTGACGGTATGGCCTCAGCTTCAGATATACCTGGTCTTCCACCGCGTAGTCAACCTCTCTGCATCCGCCTTTGCTTTCATTAGCTGCTGAGCCCTTGTAAGTAGGGCTGTTGGTGAACAGAACGTTCGACGAACTACTCGTGAACAAGCTCGGTACATGTTCGTTTATGTTTGTTCATGAAGCTTAATGAACAAGCTTGAACAGATTTTTAGAGCTCGGTTAGTAAACGAACAGAGCTTGAACATAACTGTGTTCGTTCATTTATATTCATGAACAAGCTCGTTAAGTGTTCGTGAACAAGCTCGTTAAGTGATGTTCATGAACAAGCTCGTTAAGTGTTCGTGAACGAACAAGTACCGAAAATAGTAAATTTAGACAAATACTATAATTTTTACTATACTTGAAATGGATGCTTGTAATGGGCTTTATGTGGCTATTATGCTGGATTTATTTGTTTTTGTCCTACAAATATTTAATCTTTTTATTTAATTGATTTAGTCATTGGCAATTATGTTTAAATAGTATTATTCCTGATTAAAAATTGACGTTCGTTTGTTTGATTGAAACTCTGTTCATGAACAAGATTGAATGTGTGCTCATGAACATGTTCCTGAACATGTTCACGAACAAGCTCGATAAGTCTTGTTAACGAACAGAACGTTCAATTAATTACTCATGGACAAGCTCGGTAAATGTTTGTTTACGTTCGTTTACGTTCGTTCGGTAAGCTTAACGAACAAGCTTGAACAGGTTTTTAGAGCTCGGTTAGTAAACGAACAGAGCTTGAACATGGATTTTGTTCATGAACAAAACCAAGCTCCCTGTTCAAGCTCGTTCAAGCTCGTTCGTCAACAGCCCTACTTGTAAGGTGCTTCTTCAGCTCCTCCAACATTCCATCTCGCTCCTCGAAGTACTGGTCCAACTGTGATACGGGTGTCGACCCGCTAGGTAGTGGATCAACGCCGGTGAGTCCCTTCCGTATAAAACCCAAAATGGCGTCGTCTGGGCCACAGAATGGAAGGAAGTGTTGTACCAGTACTCGGCCCACGCCAACTACCGATACCAACTCATTGGGTAATCTGACACAAAGCAGCGAAGGTACGTCTCAACGCTCCTGTTGACGACCTCTGTCTGCCCATCCGTCTGGGGGTGATAAGCGGTAATCCTCCGCAGAACGGTCCCCTGGACCCTGAACAACTCCTTCCAGAACTGGCTCAAGAAGACTGTGTCCCTATCCGACACAATAGAAGTGGGAAAACCGTGGTGGTGTCACTTAGCTCCGTGGTGGGATTTACTCCGTATCACACCATGAAACTGGCAGGCAGGGTGGCAGATCAGGAGGTGACTATATTGATCGACAGTGGGGCAACCCACAACTTCATCTCAAAGAAGTTGGTGGGGCAGCTGGGGCTTGAGGTGAGTGAGACAGCCACTTTTGGGGTGATTTTGGGCACATGCCAGAGGGAGGAGAGCATAGGTGTCTGCAGGGCGGTGATTCTGGCAGTACAAGGGACCCAGATAATGGCGGTTTGTTACCCCCTGGAGTTGGGAAAGGTGGACGTGGTGTTGGAGATGCAGTGGTTACAGACCTTAGGCGACACCAAGTTCAACTGGAAGGTGCTGAGGATGGAGTATAGGGAGGACGGGAGGACCGTGATTTTGTTGGGGGATCCCAGCCTATGTTGCCGCACGGTGTCCCTGAAGTCCTTGGCTCGGGCAGTACTAGTGAGAGGAGAGGCATACTTTGTGACATATCAGGGCTAGGGGCGGAGGTGAAGGAGCAGAAGATGCCTCCAGAGGTGGAGGAGTTGTTGGACAGTTATGGGCATGTGTTTCAGATGCCGCATAGACTTCCGCCTCAGAGGGACCACGAGCACGCCATTGTGCTGCGTGAGGGAGCGGCTCCAGTCAGCATTCGGCCCTACAGGTATCCACATGTTCAGAAGGATGAGATTGAGCGGTTGATCAGGGAGATGTTACAGGCTGGGGTGATACGATCGAGTGTTAGCCCTTTCTCTAGCCCGATGCTTTTGGTGAAGGACGGTAGCTGAAGGTTCTATGTAGACTACCGTGCCCTCAACAAGGAGACAATGGCGGATCGTTTTCCTATACCGGTTATAGATGAGTTGTTGGATGAGCTACATGGGACGTCAATCTTTTCGAAGATTGACTTGAAATCGTGGTATCATCAGATCCGAATGAAGGCAGAGGTAGTGCAGAAGACTGCCTTTAGGACTCATGAGGGGCACTATGACTTCCTCATCATGCCCTTTGGGCTGACGAATGCACCTGCTACCTTTCATGCGTTGATGTACAAGATATTTCAGCTATACCTACGGCAGTTTGTCTAAGTGTTCTTCGACGACATACTGGTGTACAGCCGTACAGTGGAGGAGCACGTGCAAGATTTGGAGACGGCAGTGACGGTGGAGCACGTACTATTGGGAGGAGAGGCATAATTTGTTACTGTCGAAGAATCTGAAGAATGTCTTGGATGTTGGAGGCTTTAGCAACCCCCTTCATCTCCTGATGGATGACTCGGATCTCGCCTTGAAGCCCGTCGATCCTTTTGTTCACCTCTTCAAGTTTGCCGTCGAATTTCTATTCTACAAGTTCCGCTGCCGTCTTTTGCCCTAGTCTCCGCCATTGGATCTGAGCGCTCTGATACCAAATTGATACGATTAGGGTTAATCATATCAAAAAGCTCAGATTTTTTTAGTGGAAGAACGAAAAGAAATTTAAAGTGAAAAGTGGAATTTTGATAATAAAGAGACAATTGATCTATTCTGGAGTAGATCTTCTCCCTAGCTTGAATTAATGGATCAAGCCTAATCCCCCAAACCTTAGCCGTCAAATGATGAATTGTCTCAATATCTCGATAGCTCACACAATTAGGGTTAATCGCTTTAAATACTCTCCTAACAAATTACTAAACGCACAACTTAAAAACACAGAAGGTAGTGCATAAAGCAAAAATAGCAAAATACTAAGTCGATCCCGCGACCGTTTCCACGACCGAGTCCTTGCGCCTTCTGCGGTACACGACCACATCACGTGGCCCAAGCAAAAGCCCATTAATAGAACATGTTGGCAAACCCATTACAAAATATCAAGCACGCAACAGTAAGCATAACAAGCACACCGAAACAACATCCACCAATAAGACCCCAGCAAACCCATGACAAAATGCAACAGTAATGACCCATATTTCTGTGGAAATTTTCCGACATTATACACATAATTTTATGTCGTTGTTTTTTTTCAATTACTTATCTTTTTCTTTTTTTCTTTTTTTGCTTTCTTTATTTTTCATCCCTCTTTAGCCTTAGGCCAAAGCACACAGCACGTCTAAACCCACTTCTTCCTTTCTCTCTCTTCTCATTTATTTCATCCGCTCCATATTTTGGCTGGTTCACCACATACCCGAGCCCAAGGGTTCAGGCGCAAACCCCCATTTTCCTCTTTCTCCTCTTCTTTATTTCCATAACTAAACAAACCATAGGCCCAAGACTCAGCCCATTTCCATTAATTCCCCCCCCTCTTCATTTAGCTTTCAGGCCAGGCCCGAGCAAAATCCTTTTCTCTCCACCCGATGGAAGAACCCAGGGGTTCTTCTCCCCTTCGACAAAGACACAATAGCCGCCGCCTTTCCCTACGACATTTCCCTTTGACAGACAAAACCCTAGCTCGCCGCTCTTCTTGCGAGGAACTCTCAACAAAAACGAGCTCCTATTCGATACGAACTCCTCTTTGCGATTTTCGTATCATGTGTTTTCTCATCTTCTCTCTTTTATATAAATGATACTATTTTTCGGTTTTAACCCATATACACAAATTATTTTCCTTTCTCTAAAAAAGTTCTTCTGATTTCAAGCAAAGGATTTCTTGATTTCCAATTGATTCTGGGCTTGAGCAAAGTGTTTGATTTGGATTTCCTTGACTTCCACCGGAGCATGGTAGATCTATATCTTCTCCCAGTTTTTCGGTTTGTTTTCTTTAATTTTCTGAACCTGTGAGGCTTTGTTGGTTTTGTTGGGGGAGATGATTCGATATTTCTTGAATGAATTCTTTTTTCCTTTATGATTTTTGGCATCCATTGAGCAATGTGATGACTTTTATCATCTCTCTGTCTCATTGTTCTCCGGTTGGGGATTATTGTGGGTTTCGGTTTGCCGCCGGAGCGGTTTGCTTGATCATCGCGGCTATCGTCGCTGCACTTGTGGTTAGTTCACCGACTTGGTTGCTGTTTGGGTTTCGACTGTCATGATTCGTGGGCTTACCACGGTGGAGCTCTTCCTTCTACTTGGGCCTACTGTTGCTAATTATTCTTTTGACTTGCATGCTGTTATGGTTGATGGGCTATTGGGACTGCTTGGGGTTTAGTTGGAATTCCACGACTGACTTGTAAGACATGTAGTTTGTTATTGTCCCGATCCTTAAATTTCAGTAAAACCCCTCTTTGGTTGGTAGACCATGGAAGCATGATGCCAATTTATGAATCTGATCCTATCGCTTCCTTGAAATTATTTAATTTCATTTTAACAAATAAATTTCCAAATTTATTTCGATTGTTTGGTTTATTTATAAAATTGATTGTTTAAAATAAGAATTTGCTTTGTCCTTTGTGAATAGAATTTGTTTCCTTCACATGCAATGATGAACTGTTAAGTATGCCACTTAAATTATGTAGTGGGATCTATCCAGGATAAGTACATTGATACCATTACTGGACATTGGTATTTGACACATGATTTGCTAATACCGTTGACTAGAACACTGGTCTTTTGCATAGAACCTCCCTAGCTACGTAATTTAGGGATTAGAATGTGGACACTTACTGAGAGCTCGATGAATACTTGACATTGACAATTCATGACATCAAGCCAACATCTAAAATGAAATGTCATTGTCCAAAGGGTGCGGGTGCAATAATGGCGTAATGTATTCATTTTTCCACTCTTCTTACGGAAGTGTGGTATGTTACAAGTATTCGTTTTACCTCCTCTTTTATGGAACGAGTGGTCATATATATTTTCCTCTTCCTTATCGAATGAGGAGTAGTCATATTCATTTTTCTGCTATTCACACTGGTAGCGGGATTACTTTACAGGACTTGTTATTTGCACATCACTCCCTCGGACATGAGTCAAGACCTGGAATGATTAGTTAAACTGTAATGAACACGTAAAACATTCATAACTTGTTACATTTTAGAGTATGTCATTTTTCTTGCTCAGCGATATTGAAACTGTTTTTGTTTGGTATATAAACAATTAGATTGGTTTAGGTATAATCTACTTTTTAATTCCATTGTATATTTTCTTCTTCAGTTTTAGTAAGAGATTTTTCAGTGTTTAAGATTAGCTTTTGTCTCTTTGGAAGGTGCACAAAGTTTCTAAGGTTGCTCGTACATGTATATGTATGTTTCTAAATTCGGTATTATTTTCTACTTTTTCTATTTTGTTTTCATTGGTACCCAGCAGGGCCTGCATAGTATTGTAATTTGTGATGGCCCTCGAAAACCGGGTTGTTACAGCAACCGTTGACAATGAGTGAACCAACCAACCCCACGGCCGAGACCTTCCACTCGGCGGCGAACCGCAACCCAAAACAAAAGTAGCCGAACAGGAAAAAAATAAACCCGAAACATCAAACAACGGCGAGGGTCACTGTAACCCTAGGGTGGGGTGCCAAGATAGTCATCGGAGGAAAACCCCCTTGAGACGTGTGAATCATCTTTCCAACAATTTCTAAACTCAAACAATTTTCAGAAAATAAACAAAACTAAAACATAAACTGAAATTATTGAATAAAGAAATAATCTACCATAATCGAGGACGTCAATAATCTGAGAAGAAAATCAATTCCAAATCGAAACTCCAAATTAGAGGAGGGAAAATAATTTCGGGTGCATGAAACCCTAGAAATCAATAGGATATAAATAAGAGGGGAGAGAGAGTCGTGAGTGAGGAGCCGGTTCTACCACAAGGCAGCTGAGGCGGCCGCCTTAGGCCTCCGATTTTGAGAGGCCTCGTATTTAATTTTTTCCTAAGCCTAAAAGGCAACAGCCCGCCCAATTAAAATTTCTAAGCCGACTTCCTTTATCTTATTGCTTCAAGGCCTTGTTGTGATGCGTCCCCGCCTCATGTCAAGCCCGCCTCAGTCCAAGTCCAGCAATGCCAGGAGAATCCCAAGAGGCAATAGACTTTGTCAAAGGCTGAAGTCTCAATTCTCAAACGGCAAAATGCCAAAAAAAAATCTCAAACGACAACTCCTAGGCCTCCGGCTCCAACACAAGTTACGCAACATCGCCACTCGCCACACCCCCACGTTGTTGTTCTCGGCATCTCTCTCTCTCTCTTTGCTCTCTATCTCTCTTCGTGGTGTTGATGGCAGCCTGGTGCACTCTCCTTCCACTTGTCCAGACTCCGGAACGATCACCTTCGACAGTTTTCTCTAGCCTGCGAGAATCACAAATTTTGCAAGAATCACAAATGTTTAAATAACCTGAATGAAATTAAGTTATATGAAGGCTCCTAAAATTTTTGCATTGATATTTAGGCCTCATATTTTGTTTCGCTTTAGGCCTCATTTATGTTTGAACCGGCCCTGGGGACGGGCTCCTAGTAGAGAGTGGAAGGGGAAAAGGTGGACTGGCCTATCTAAAAGAAAGAAAGAAGGATTTAAGAAGAAGAAAAGAAAGAACATAGAATAAAGATGTGGGATGTGGTTCTGTTTTGAAGTTGGGCTGTGGATGTGGGCTGGCTAAAGGAAATAGAATAAGAAAAAAGGAGAGCGAGAAGTTGGGATCTTTGGCCATGAGGTCGGGCCAAGAGAAAAAGAAAATAAAAAGGAAAAGAAATGAAATGAAAAAGAGAAAGAGAAGAAACAAAATCAGAGAAATTGACATGACTATTATGAACTTATTAAGAACCTATTATGAACTTTCAGGTTTTCCTAGAAAACAAACATGAACTTTATCAACTAAACTATCGTGAACTTTTCATTGAATTCTTGTAAAACTATCATATGATAACATACTGTTCTTTGCCTATCACGTGCTATTAACTTTGCCCATCACACAATATTGACATGACTTTTTATGGGCACAAATGCACTTTACATTTTTAAGTTTAAACGATATTGAAAATAATAGTGAAATTTCAAATAAAATAATTCTCTTAAAATAATACAAATATATTGATGGGAAACCATTCAAATTCAGATTAGATTTTAGTAGTATTTGAGTCTTTTTATTTGTTATTTAAGTTTTTTTTCTAGTTTCCTTTTAGGAGTTTGAATCCTTTTTTATTTTAGTTTTGAGTCTTTTTTATTTTGAGTCATTTTATTTTTCCTACTTATTTAGTCCCCACATCGGGTTGCGGTAGTATCCTTTCTAAGTTGTAAGCTTATACAAATGCATCATGACTTATTTTATTTTCATTTGTAAATGAATAAAAATTTAAAGTTGTGTAAACCATGTTTTCCAATTAAATCTTTTAGAGCGGGTGTGTGTTTGGTTACATGGGTGTGATATTCGAAAAATTTTCATATACAAAGCGATCATAAGATCTTTAGGTTACGAGACTTGAAATTTTATTAAAATCCTAAACATGTCTTCCCCTTTTCCCAATATCTTTTCTTCCATCTTGCAACATCTTGGTATTAGAGTAGAATCTTGGATTTCCCCCCTTGTCATCATCATCATTCTCTTCTTTTAATTATGTTTTAGTTAAAGAGTAGTATCTGATTTGCTTAAAAAGAAGGAAACGAAAAATCAAAAAACAGATAGGAAAGAAAGAAAAAAAAATAAAAAATAAAAAATAAAAAATGTCACACTGATCTTCTTCCCCACTTCAGTCACCCATCCTCAAAATCCTAACTTGAACCCTAGTCCATTCGCCTCCAAAAGAAAGAAAGAAAAATTTACACCATTCTTTTTCTTCCCTGCTTCAGCTGCCCCCCTCAAAACCCTAACATGAACCGTAGCCTTCATCACCAATTTAATCTCTTCACTGCCATTGCCATCCTGATCTTTGCACCCATGATATACGTTGCCACCATCTATTTGCCTCATTTAACTGCCGCCATCGCCATCATTGCCAACCACATTCACCGTCAACGTCTTCTCCTGCCATTGTTATTGTTGCCCTCATCATCATTATACGAAATCATCACCACCGCGTTGTTCC
This sequence comes from Scilla litardierei, assembly GCA_030789695.1. Classification (NCBI taxonomy): domain Eukaryota; kingdom Viridiplantae; phylum Streptophyta; class Magnoliopsida; order Asparagales; family Asparagaceae; genus Scilla; species Scilla litardierei. Next base: position 30,434 of record JAULAV010006088.1, read on the forward strand.
TTCACCATTTCCATTGTCACTGAAGTTATATCTCCCATCCACTGTTATCACAGGCCCCAATCAACCTTGCTACCATCTTTACTCCCATTAGACAGACCCGCCACTGCCATCATCTCTGTTGGGTGGGTTTGCTGCCATCATTGCCTTTGTTTGGGGTATTTGTTTACCCAGCAATGCCTTCAGTCACCGTGACGAGCTCAAAGTCTTATTAGAGCCGTTGCTAAAGACATCAACTCAAAATCGAGCCAACTTTAATGAGATCGGCTTAATTTGAGTTGATACTGTTCCTTAGCTTAGATTCAAACCGACCCAAACCGATGAGCTGATTGCTATAGTAGGAACTGAGTTGAGCTACAATGATTAAGTTAAGCCGCTTGTTACACGAATCTTTCAATTTGTAATGATTTTATGGGATTTTCTGATAGACTATCAATGTTGAGTCCTATTTTTTAAATATTGAGCTAATTTTCAAACTTTTCGCTTGAAGCTTTCGGTCCTGATCAACCAAATTGATGCTCTACAAGTCTGAATGATCTTACATCTTGCGCATAGCAGATGTTTACTTTAGTTAACTTATAATTGATAGAACTCAAGCAAATGTGAAATTAAATTGATGAAAATAGGAATAAAAATGATAACTTGGCTACAATTAAAGGGGCAACCACCCTCCCAAGACACCAAAAGAGAGAACGTCTGCACTCTTCCTAAGAACTCTGATGGGGACATCAGGATTTACACGCGCATGAGGCATCTTATGCAACCCAGCTCATTATGGATGAGCCCAAGCCCATTTTGAAATCTAAATGTATCTTTTTCCCTCTCTTTTGGTTTTGTCATGACCCGAAACGGATGGCGAGGCGTGAAAAGTCCGCTCAGACTTGAAGCTGTGAGGCTACAGTCTGTAAAGTGTCTGGATTAACCAAGTATAGGTCCTTACAATTACGAAACAGAACAAAAATAATAATAACGAAAGAGAGATATTAAAATCCAAATCTCAGAATGTCCACAAATAAAGTCCATCACAGAAAAGCCACCAGGCTAAAAAGAGTCTAAAAGGCCCAAGCATGGCCAACAGAAATAAACAAACGTACAGAAAGAAAGGGCGCTACGCACCAACAACCTAACAAGAACGAAGCAGAAAGTAACACCAAAAGAAGTCTTTACGACTGGTCGCCGGTGTCCTCGTACTTCACGTCAACAGTGGACCCAGGCTTAATGTCAACAAACTCCTCGCCCTCAGCAACGGGCTCTGGCTCAGCAACTAACATGCGACACCCAAAAGAGACAAGGGCGCATGTCAGCAAGTCTACAAGAGACTTGTGCAAGGAAACTAAAAAGAAAGGAAACAACCTAGCAGTTCTAAAAAGTATGCGATGATATGACAGTTTAAGATATGAATGCAACAAGTAATGGAGTGCAATAAGTATGACATGGCAAGGTAGCAAGGCTACTAAACATTCACATGGATTTACAAGACAAGTAAACACATCGTGCACAGAGTTTACGCCTTATAGCTGAAGTGGCTGTATGGGCACACTTCTACGCTGAGTGGTCGCTTAACCCTCCCTCTCCACGTGTAATCGGGCATTGGCTTTTGACCAACACATGTAGCCCGCTTCTGGATCACGAGCCAGGAAGTGTATTTGGCTTAGGGTTGTGCTTGCAACGCAGGTGCCTAGCCTCAACAAGGAAGTACCGTAGCGTGTGCTACGAATGCAACATTCAAGCATGGAATGACATGTAGGATGCATGGCAGAGTATAATTTAAGTGCGTACAGATAAGGAAATTAAACGTGACAGGCATGACAGAGCACAAGTAAAATGCGTACAGATATGAAAATTAAACGTGACAGGCAGAATGAATGAATGACATGTTAGGCTGTCAGATCTAGCTTCGTTGTCAAGCTAGATCTTAAAATTGCGTCTAGGCGAGTATCATTTCGTCGCCTAGTCTCTTTTACGCTAAAAATGGGGGATGTCCGAAGACATGGCATAAAACACAAGTTTGGCAAGTTTCACTTGCCTGCAATCAACTGTTCTGCAAACACCGTCCAACCAGTCCAATATACCTATGTGCTCGGATTCACCAACCTACAGTCCCAGTTTAAATCATCTTCATTAGTGATTTACCAAACAATTAAAATATCGATTTTAATCTTGATTAACATGCATTGGTGGGGGGTCCTAAGTGTTCAGAAAATTACCCTTACACGCCGCGAGAGCTACACTGGCGTCTGGTAGCGATGCCGGGGGTTGGAAATAGAAAGCGCTCCTAATCCAGATTCCAAAATAGATTCCTACGAGATCGCCAATCCTTGGACAACGACAAGATCAGCGAATAGCGTCCAAATCAGCGAGCAAAGTGAACGGTTGGCGTTTTACGGCTCACGGAAAGCCGTAACAACGAACGGGGACGAACGGGTCGACGTACACGAAGACTACGACGTTGAGCGTTGTAGGGGATGATAGTGACGTCGAGAAACACCTCTAGGAGAGGTAGAGGATTGTCGGAAGAACCCAACAGCGAGAGTGAGCGACGAGGAGGCGAGACGACGCGTCGAAACGTCGTTAAAACGTGAAACAGCGAGTTCACTCGCTGTTTGAAGCAATGACGACCTGAGGGGGCTGCCACGGTGGCAGAGGGTCCAAGGGGGTCGACAGGGGTGTCGCACGCCGGAGAGGCGGCTGTGGCGGCGGCAGCGGCGGCGCTGCAGCTGCTGCGTGCTGCTGCTGTTGGTGGCTACTGCTACTCAGGCGGAGCTCCGGCGGGGGTTACGGCGGGTCCGATCGGCGGGGGGAGAGCCCAGGTCGCGTCGTCGGCGATGGGTTGAGTCGAAGGGCGCAAGGGTGCGGGGAGAAGCTGCGCTCGAAAGTTTAGGGGCGGCGGCTGCTACACGTTGTGTTTGGGAGATGAAAAGGCTAGGGTATAAAAATATAATAACCCTAAGGGCTATTAAATAGAGGAAAACAAAGGGGCTGCTGAACGTGGGATGGGGGCTAGGACTAGGTCTAGGGTTTGAGGCTAGAATTGTTTTTAAAAGATTTGTTATAATCAAATATTAAAAGTCCCACACACACTCTCTCTCTTGCGTGGAACAAATGGGTGCGGCCAAAGCAACAAGTAGGCTGGGTCAACATGAATTTGGATTAATATTATAATAGAAATTATATTAGGGGATAAAACCAGGAGGAACTTAGGGTTAAACAAATAATTAAACCGGGGAAAAAGTGAAAGTGGGTCAAACGAGGCTTTAAAATTGTAAGATAAATACGGGGGTGACCGTACCGTCGGGAGAAACAAAACTAAGAAGACGGATCACAATTTCGACGACGAGAAACGAAACTAAAAATAAAAACATCTCGCGACAAAAGTGATAATCGAGACGTCTCATTAAACAAAGTCAAATCGTGGGAGAACGACCCGTGAAATGACGTTTCAAAATAATTCTACAATTTAATATTCTTTGAGAGGGTCACAACGGCATATCACACTATAGGGTTCGGATGTAGACAACGTCTAAAATAAATACGTGCACGGACAAGACTACGTGCATGAAAAGCGTACAAAGGATACAGGGTCCAAAGGCGACAGTAATTCCAAGTTGGGCACACGTCGGGGGTTGGCTTGCTAAGGGTGCAACCAAGGTGCTATAGCCCTATCGACTCAACGACATGACTCACACACAAAGCAACAAAACCAATCAGGTAACCGAAATTGCTATACGCACAGCCATATAACGAATTGCGAGTACCGGCCGTTACAGGTTTAGTCCTACATTGGGCAGAATGTGAGGGTTGATGGATTGTTCTTCTATTTAAGGACATGTATCGTGATACTTTAAGATCAATGAAAACTTGAACACAACTTTTTCCTCAAAACCTGTGAAAGGTCCTTTCCTTGGTGCGAAGCCTTGGATCTCTTTGTGTGAAACCAATTATTTTCTCCCCCAAAATCCCTAAATCGTTCGTGTTCTACATCAAATTGGTATCAGAGCCGAACGATTCTACTCATCCAACTATTCCAAACCCTAACCCAATCCCTAATCTTTTATCTAGTCGCCGCCTTTCATCCACCAAAAATTTCCAAATAAACCCTAAAAAAGGGGCCGCTCATGAAACCCGCACGCCGCCGCCGCCTCTCAAATCTTCCCCTCTCAGGTCTGGGTCCCCGTCAATGCGAAGCCATCTCGTCGCTTCCCAACAAAGCCGCCCACCGCCTCCATCGACCCTCAGGTCGTCGCTTCCCTCAAAACTGGTCGTCGCTTCCCAACGAAACCGCCCACCGCTTCCATCGATCAGGGATCCACGCCATCGCCTTCTCCGACCGCTGATATCATCACCGCCACCTTCAACATCTCAGTTCTCTCCCTCCCCGAGCCCGTACGCCGCCAGCGAAGCTTACTCCGCCTCTCAGATCTATCTCACCGCCCTCCCGTCTGCACGTCCTCATCACTGCGACGCCCTCACATCGCTCGTCGCTGCGAGGCCCTCACTTCCTCGTCGCTGCGAAGATCTGTGTTTCTCAGATCTGATTTGTGTCCGCCTCAAGCCCTCTCAGATCTGCGCTCCCCCGTCGCTGCGGAGGCCTTACAACCCCTCGGATCTGATCCAAAGATCTCGCCGCCGCCGTTCGACAGATCTCACTGCTGCCGTTCTACAGATCTCGTCGCTCAACAGATCTCACGACCGCCTTAACTGATCTCCGTCCTCTATAGAGCCGTCGTCGCTCAAATCGATTTCACGGCTGCCTCTACAGATCTCACCGCCTCTCCGCCCTCGGATCCGTCGACATCGCCATCTCTAAGAGCACTCGCCGAGGCCGGGCATCACCCGTCGGAATCAGCCCCGCGTTGAAATCACGATTGCTACTGCTCTGCTACAGTAACACCTGACATTTTCAGAGTATTTTTCTACATATTTTCTGGATATTTTCTGCGCAACAATCGTATTTTGGAGATTTCAGGTTCGTTCGGAGTCCAAATTCAGAACGGTTCGTGCCAGCGCTTAGAAGACTCAGCCACGGACGCGTTGCCATACTACCTGGACCTGTTCATCTCCTTTACGAGTCTATCTACCGTGAGCTTTTCATTACCCACTTGTTGCTACACTGCTGCTAGCCTTCTTTGCAAGCCAAAAGAAAAAACATCATATGACCACTTTTTGCCTAGAGCCATAAAACTTTATATTAAAAGAAGAGCTTAAATTTACTATCATAGTGCGACAAGACTTATTTTCATTAAGATATTTTGAATAGTACAGCTCACTAAACATCATTACATTCACCATATTAAAATATTTGAATCTGCTGTGAGAACTCCATATGACTTGAAATTTGAATTGCTCAATGACTTCTGCTAGTTGATCTCTCCATCATTCACCTGTATCATATAGAAATTTTCATTAGTTTACATCTAAAAAAAGCAAAAAGAAAAGAAAAGAAAAGAAAACATTAGTCAAGTGTTCCTCATTTAGAAGAATTTGCATTGCATGTCCACACGTAGTGGCAGGATTTATCAGAACTCAAATACCATGGATGCTAACCAACCTACTCTGAGAGATGTCATTAACCGATTAGCTGCTTTAGAAACCCAAGTCCATGAAGGTAGATCAGAGTCTCGTGAGTGTCTTGACCGGGTGCTATGCCTAGAGAACACTAGACAGAGGACATCCGATGAGGGTTCACATGCACATAGTACGCCTAGCACACCTAGGCCAAATAGAGAGACGCCATCACGAGAGACGAGTGCCTAGTCCACCCAGGCACTCTAGAGAGGCACCGTCATGACAGACACACGCCTAGTCCACCTAGGCAATCTAGACAGAGACCCCGTCACGACCGACTTGACAGAGACGATAGTGTGATCAGGGGCATTAAGGTAGACACACCCACTTTTGATGGTCGTCTGAATCCCCAGACTTTTATTGATTGGATGGTCGATATGGACCATTACTTTGGATGGTACGACATGTCCGAGGAGAGAAAAGTGAGGTTTGCGAGGATGAAGCTTATTGTGCCTGCCAAGTTGTATTGGCAGAATGTTGAGCGCATGTTAGCCCAGGGTAGGCAGTAGCCCATAGGTATGTGGGATGAGATAAAAGAGAAGCTGAAGGAGAAATATCTACCCACGTCATATCACCAGCGACTCCTAGACCAATGGCAGAATCTCACCCAGGATAGTGGGTCGGTTCGCACATACGTCGCTAAGTTTGACGAGTATATGATGAGATGCGATGTGAAGGAAGATGTGAGTATGACATTGTCTAGGTTTAGGGCTGGCCTTAGACCTGACCTACGAAAGGAGCTCATCCTTCGTGATGTCCAAACACTAGAGCATGCCTATCAGATTGTATTGGATATTGATAGCTTTCATCATGTTCCGGTTACTAAGCGTTACGATTCACGAGATTTGTCACGTCGCCCTGCAACAAATGGTAGCAAACCACCCCAGAGTCAATCCCAACCTAGATCTGACCAGAAACACCCCACCCACATTAATGACAAAGGAAAATGAATTATGGGTGAGTCTTCTAGAGCTGGTCCTCGTAACCAATGTATAAGTGTCAAGGCTTTGGTCACTTCGCGGAAAGATGCCCTTCCAAGGCCTTGTTAGTACACGATCCCGAGGGAGATGACCACATAGATGAGGAAGAAGAAGTTTATGAGCCAGTTGAGGCGTGCTATGAGACCGATGAAGAATCGGCTAGACTAGGCTGTATTCAGAGCATACCCACGAGAGTAGAGCTTATCGATACACGCTCTGAACACCCTAGACTTGGTGTTGTACGTTGTGCACTGGCTCAGGCCAAAGAGAGTGATGACTGGCGTAGGACTGCGATTTTTCACACTTTTGTGACGCATGGTGACAAGCATAGTAAAGTGATCATTGATAGCGGAAGTTGCATAAATGCTGTGTCATCTAAGCTCGTTACCCGCATATGTTTACAGCCAGTCCCCCACCCTAGTCCTTATAAGGTATCATGGGTGGATGTTTCATCCATTGGCATCAAAGAAAGATGTCTTGTCCCTATTCAGTTTGGATCATATAAGGACAAGATTTGGTGCGATGTACTGCCTATGGATGTTGGTCATATCATCTTGGGGAGGCCTTGGCTTTTTGACATGGATGTCACGATTTTCGGTCGCTCGAACTCGTGTACATTCACACATGAAGGCAAGAAAATCAAGCTGAATCCCATACAACCCAAGATGACCGCTCCTGAAAATAAGGACGCAACTAAGGGCAAGAGCTTACATATTATTAGTCCCAAAGAGCTGAAGAGAGAAGTTAGGAAGGACTTAGTCAGGTATGCCTTAGTTGCGAGGGAGATTTGTGAGACTAGTCAAGAAGAGATCCCAGAAGAGATAACGTCTATAATGAAGGAATTCCGTGATATTTTTCCTGAAAACCTCCCAGACTGTCTTCCACCCATACGTGATATTCAGCACGCCATAGACTTAGTCCCAGGAGCCACACTTCCCAACTTGCCTCATTATCGAATGAACCCCACTGAGCATGCCGAGCTGAAAAGGCAAGTTGACGAATTGTTAGCCAAAGGTTTCATCAGGGAAAGTATGAGCCTATGTGCAGTGCCAGCTCTCCTCACACCCAAAAAGGATGGATCATGGAGATTGTGTGTGGATAGCCGTGCCATTACTAAGATCACGGTCAAGTATCGTTTTCCTATCCATAGGCTTGATGACATGCTTGATATGATGACTGACGTCACAATATTTTCAAAGATTGATCTTAAGAGTGGCTATCATCAGATTAGAGTTCGCCCAGGAGACGAATGGAAAACGGCCTTCAAAACGAAGGATGGTTTATATGAGTGGATGGTCATGCCTTTTGGCCTATCCACTGCCCCTAGCATATTCATGAGAGTGATGACTCAAGTACTACGACCATTCAGTGGGAAATTTCTAGTCGTATACTTTGATAACATCCTTATTTATAGCCAATCTAGGGGGCAACACATAGACCATCTGCGGTAGGTATGCATTACCCTGAGGAAGGAGAGCCTTTATGCAAACTTTAAGAAGTGTTCCTTCCTGACTGATAGCGTCATCTTCTTAGGTTTTGTTGTTTCCTCAGAGGGAGTGCATGCGGATCCTCAAAAGATCCAAGCGATAGTAGATTGGCCTGAACCCCACAACCTACACGAGGTTAGGAGTTTTAATGGGTTAGCCACATTCTACCGTCGATTTATAGCGGGATTCAGCACTATCATGTCCTTAATCACTGACTGTATGAAAAGGGGGGACTTTATATGGACCAAGTCTGCCGCCAAGGTGTCTGAAGATATTAAGAAAAGAATGACTAAGGCGCCTGTAATGCGCCTCCCGGATTTCCTGAAAGAATTTGAGGTTGCATGTGATGCGTCAGGTTTAGGTATAGGCGGAGTTTTAAGTCAAGAAGGGCATCCTTTGGCATACTTTAGTGAGAAACTTAGTGATGCCAAACTACGATACTCCACCTACGATAAGGAATTCTATGCGGTAGTGCAGGCATTACGATATTGGAGACACTATCTCCTACTGTAAGAATTTGTGTTGTACTCGGATCATGAGGCCTTGAAATACCTCAATTCCCAGAAGAAACTAAACTCTAGACACGCTCGGTGGGTTGGTTTTCTTCAGGAGTACACATTCATCCTCAACCATAAAGCGGGGGTTGAGAATAGGGCTGCTGATGCACTCAGTCGCAGGGTGGCTCTACTATCTGCTATGAGTGTTCAGGTGATAGGATTCGAGAGGATTAAGGAAGATTACATGTCGTGTCCAGACTTCAGCGAGATTTTTGCTATCCTTCAGGATGAGTTAGTACGTAAGCAAGATAGTTATTTCCTGCAGAATGAGTATCTTTTTAGGGCCACGCAGTTATGTATTCCACGTACTTCTGTGAGAGATTTTATTGTCTGGGAGATACATGCTGGAGGCCTATCATGGCACTTTGGGAGAGATAAGACGATTGAGTCAGTTTTATTGGCCGAGCCTAAAGAGAGATGTTGCCACTCTGGTGGGGGCAATGTCGAGTTTGTCAGATGGCTAAGCATAGAAAGCAGAATACTGGCCTCTACACACCTTTACCTGTGCCAGATTGTCCCTGGCAAGACGTTAGTATGGATTTCGTGCTAGGACTCCCACGCACACCTAAAAAGCACGATTCAATTTTTGTCATTATGGATCTCGAAGATGGCACACTTCATCCCTTGCTCCAAAACTTTAGATGCCTCACACATTGCCAAGCTTTACTTTGATGGGGTTGTTCGTCTCCATGGTCTGCCCAAGAGTATAGTGTCTGATAGGGATGTAAAATTCATTAGCTACTTCTGGAAAACCCTATGGCATATGATATGCACTAAGCTCAAGTTCTCCACTGCTTACCATCCCCAGACTGATGGTCAAACTGAGGTAGTGAACCATAGTTTAGGGAATCTTCTCAGGTGCTTAATGGGTGAAAATCCTAGGAATTGTGATATGATATTGTCTACTGCCGAGTTTGCATATAATGGGTCAATAAATAGGTCCATTGGCATGAGTCCATTTGAGGTAGCCCATGGTTACAAACCTAGAAAGCCTATAGACCTCATTCCCATGTCGCATCATCATAGAGTGTCTGAGTCAGCTGAGTCATTTGCACAACACATTCATGACTTGCATAAAGAGATCAGGGAGAATTCATTCTAGCAATGAAAAATATAAGGCCATTGCAGATACTCACAGGTGCTTCAAAGAGTTTAATGAAGGTGACTATGTTATGGTGCGACTCAGATCTGAAAGGTTTCCTCCTGGAACCTTGAGGAAATTGCAGGCTCGTAGTGCTGGTCCATTCAAAATCTTAAAGAAAATTGGTTTTAATGCATATGTGATAGATCTCCCTGCAGATTATGGTATGGATGGGCCCAAGCCCATTTTGTAATCTAAATGTATCTTTTTTTCTCTTTTGGTTTAGTCCCACATTGGGTAGAATGTGAGAGTTGAGGGATTGTTCTTCTATTTAAAGCCATGTATCGTGATACTTTAAGATCAATGAAAGCTTGAACGCAACTTTTCCCTCAAAACGTGTGAAAGGTCCTCTCATTGGTACGAAGCCTTGGATCTCTTGGTGTGAAACCAATTATTTTCTCCCCCAAAATCCCTAAATCGTTCGTGTTCTACATCAAACTCTCTCAAACAATTCAATAATCAAGCATAAACTAGGGCCGGCTAGCCACTCCCTCTAATACAGTTTCAAAAATAGCTAATTACCCAAATACCCCTATACTAATAAAATAACACAAAACACCCTAAAATGGGCCCTTAGTAGGCCGACCGGATCTAATATTACTCCGCCTCCGAAAATCCACCTTTTCCTCAAGGTGGTGCATGAAGTTTCTGGCGGTTCTACTCCAAGTGGGGGTCGTCTTCTCCTCCGACATCTTCATACTCCACGTCATCCTCCTCGTCTTCCCGGCTATTAGCATTTGTAGCTTGCACACCCCACATTGGTGCCCTGGAGTGAACTGCTCATCGCATCTGAAACACATCCCTTTCCGCCTCTTCTCCCTCATCCAGGTGTCAGTCATCCTCCTGAACTGACCCCCTGTCGGCGGTGCGCTGCTCTTCTCCACAGTCTTCTCAATACTCGCCTGATTTGCTTCTGTAGCTGCCTTCTGTCTCCTGTCACAGTCGGAACACTGCGAAAAACCGGTCTACTCCAACCTCCATCGCCTTCCGCTCATCCAACTGCCAATTCTCCGCCATCTGAGCGTACTCCATGGCCTTCATTAAATTCTGAGGCTTCTGCATGTGCACCAATGCTCAAATAGTGGCCCTCAACCCCTTCATGAAGGTGCTCTCCATCGTCCCAACAGTCACTCCATACACCTGTCCTGATAGGGCCCCGAACCTCTCAAGGTAATCTTTTACTGTGCCCTCCTGTCTGAGTGATAACAGCTGCTCCCTCACATTTCCCACATGTGGATCTCTGAACCTCTTCACAATCTGGTCTCTGACTTCCTCCCACGAGCGAAAAGGCCGCCTCGCGTCTTTTCACTGAAACCAAGCTATGGCCTTCATGTCCACACAAATCACCGTTGCCTCCAGCTTCTGCTCATTGGTCATGCGGGAGACTCTAAAACATCTCTCTACTATGTAGATCCACGAAACTGGGTCCACCCTTTCGAAGACATGCATCTTCAGCTTCCGCAGCCTGTCCATATTAAATCCCCACTGGTCTTCCTGTCCTCCGCCATGTCTAGGCTGGTGGTATTACTGCTACCTCTCATGGTGCCGCTCATAGCCCCTACATGGGCCTCCCTCATGGAAACCGTGATTCCCGTAGGCCTCCTCCTCGGTCCCCATGTCCTCTCCCTCCGTCGCCCCCAACCTGCCCGCCTGCCCTCCTGACCCTCGTCATATACAGTCACCATATCGGGGGTCGGGAGGGTCCCAAAACCCATCGCCATCATCTCCGTACTCATGGAACTCTCCCAAGTCAAATCCATCCTCGAAAACGTGCGTCGGGTCCTTCAAATGGACGGATAGTCATATGGGCTCCGAAAACCGTCGTCGCACGCACCAAAACCCCCACGAGGGGTCCCTTCTGATCGACAGGGCGTGGTGGGCCTGTGGAAGGGCCGTCGGCCCTGTCCGGTGACCACTATGGCCCCAGCGGCCCTGCTGCGGGTTCGCTGAGGCCGGGGGACCCCGTGGGGGGTTCCCACGGTTGCGTTGGTGCCCTAGGAGGGCCGACGGTGGCTGGGAAGGGCCCACTGGCCCTTGGGGTTGTTGCGACAGCCTTTGGGGTCCTTGGTTTGGGCCATCGCCTCCTGGCGTGATTCCTCTCCTTCCGGATCGCTGTCCTCTGGATCCGTGTACCTCCAATCCTCTGAATCCTTCATCGCTTGCTTCCCTTTGTCCAAAGATGACACCTTTTTCGTTGTTTTAGGGTTCACGTCACCTTTTCCATCTTTTTCCATGAGGATTGATAGTTGAAAAATTAGTTGTGCGAGCGCATCATCTTATCTTGCTTCGCGGTCAATCGTTAAACGGAAGCCGTCAACTTCACCAACGATTCATCGTTCCACACTAGAGATTTCTTCACCACATCAATCTCGCTACTGAACTTCGCCTCCAAAGTCTCGAACTTGTCTTGTGATCTTGTCGACGCCGCCATGGATCATTACATGCTCTGATACCAAATTGATAAAACTCAAGCAAATCTGAAATTAAATTGATGAAAATAAGAATAAAAATGATAACTTGGCTACAATTAAAGGGCCAACCACCCTCCTAAGACGTCAAAAGAGAAGACGTCCGCACTATTTCTAAGAACTCTCTCTCAATTCAATAATCAAGCATAAACTAGGGCCAGCTAGCCCCTCCCTCTAATACAAATTCAGAAAAATAGCTAATTACCCGAATACCCATATACTAATAAAATAAACACAAAACACCCCAAAATGCCCCCCCCCCCTAGCGGGCCGACCGGATCTAACAATAATCTGATCAAAATTGTTCATTGTTAAAATTTTAAATCTCAATTAATTTTATTTAAACTAGTTGATTATCACTATTTAATTGCATAATTTCTTAGTCTCTAATTTGTGCTTGCATCAGTATATTTGAGGTTGCATTTTTAACATATAGAGTTAGCCTTTTAGGATTTTACTTTATTTTGCATTATTAGTACTGTGTCTAGAATTCTGCATCATCGTCTGTGTGTTTTCTTTTCATTGCATGTTCTTGCATAGTGGTACAATTTTAGAAACCAACATGGCTGATATGAATAATTAAGGTTTGGATAATAGACTAGCATTTGACATGCTCCTTAACTTGTATGTATACAATTCTCAAGCACTTCAACAACAATATCAAGCTCTTCAACAACTAATTAAACCCCTAAACAATACTCTCAAATTATTTAAGGATTGACTGCACTTTTGGAAACACTATAAACTGAAACTTAGGATAACCATATAGAGGATGACATAAACACTAATAATTGGAATTGGATAAATCGAAGTGGAGGTCATAGAGGGATAGGTAGACGACAAGGTATGATAACTTTGATGATACTGATATTATCAATTATCGACATAGCTAATATGATCCTTAATGTATGGTTAAAATGGATGCTCTCATTTTTGATGGCTTATATAATCCTCATGTCTTTTCTGATTGGTTAGTAAGATGGATCAATTCTTTGATTGGTACGATGGTATCTGATTCATGTAAGGTTTGTTTTGTTAAAATGCACCTACATGGTAGTCAAAATTAATATGATTTTGGGAGAAACGTATCTTCAGAAGCTTAGAGCAACTTAAAATATAGGATAAGATGAAAATGGAACTTAGAGAAATTATCTTTGACAATATCATAGGGACGGTCTCTCAGCTCAGTGGGTTAATTTTCGATAAGGAAATTTGACTGTTAGGGAATACATATATAAATTCGATGACATACTTATTGGAGGTGACATTACAAAGGACCCTTGATTCATTATTTTTAAATTTCACTCGTGGTTAAGATTAGAACTTCAGAATAGAATGATCTCATACATGGTAAGTACCATTGATGAGGCCTACCATTTAGTTGAAGAGTTGGACACTACATTGAAAGCTTTCACATTTAGACAGCCCACCTTTAAAGCCAGTGAGCTATTAAGAACATGATTAAGTTCAAAATTATAACCGTTAAGGGGACAAATGGAAATGTTAAAATTAGATAATTATCATTACACAAGTTAAAAAGGATATAATGTTTCAAATATCATAGTTATGGTCATTTTGCTAGTCAATGTCCTGATATTAGCTTACATGTCAGAGAGATCTGTGATGATGAAGGGATAATTAATGAAGAATATATTCCACCTGCGGGTGTTAGTGATGCATATGATGACTTAGAGAAGTTTAGTACCGATTTGCATTGCATTTGGTGTCTAGCTATTACATTTAAGAATGAGAAAGAATGTTGAAGGACATATTTTTTTACCTACGTTATAATTAAGGATAAATCTTTTAGAGTGATAATTAATGAAGGTAGTAATACAAATATAATCAATTTAGCCATAGAGAAGATGTGACTTAAAGTCGAATCTCATACATCCTTATACCGTTATATGGGTTGATAATTCATATATTGTTATCTAATATTGTCAGTAGTTATCCCGTTCTTAAGCTGTTAGAATTGCATATGGTTGGATGTCGTACTAACAAATGCCACACATTCTGCTAGTTAGGTCTTTATCATACGACTTAGATGTATCACATTCTGGGAAATCCAACATATACGTATTCATAATCACAGGAAAGAGAATTATGTTGACTTCTAGCCAATCCAAAAGTATAGTTGGAAATCAAAAGAATGCGATGATCCTTAATAAGTCATTAACTCAGTCACTGTATCCGGTCGCTTTACCATATGATTTTGAGTTCCTTAAAATTTAGCTTTGATGACGAATCTATTGCATTTTTCAAGCATTATGCATATCATTTGAGTGCTTTGCATCCCAAGACTTGTAAAATGTTTGCAATTAAGTGTAATATTTGCAAGTCTATTACAAAATCAAATAGCAGTGATGGATTATATGATAACTAGAGCTTGCTTAAAGAGGTTCATACTTGAACACATGGAGAGATTTTGCACAATTATAAAGGTTCTCGACGAGTTCTATTAAGAATTGATCTCGATACGACTGACTCGAATAATTTAGAGAAGCTTGATGATAACCACTTGCCAGTGACATTAATTACTTATCCTTCACATGTGTCATCATGAAGCTACTTATGTAATTTTTGTTTGGCTAGGCACAATCTCTCCAACAAGAGATTCGGCCACACAGAGAAAAGTAAAGAAACGATATAACCTATAGCATTTGTGATGTCCGAAGAATCACAAGAAGGTTGTTTGATTGGAACAATTGATAGAAACACACTTGAAGATGGAATACATCATGCAAAATGCTTGTGTATGTTATCATGCAAAATGCCTATGCCTATGCCTATGTGTGTGTATGTGTTATGTATTTACCCCCTTTGACATACTAAAAAAGAGGAGAAAATATGTTCTCAAAACTAAAACATAACAATCATGCTTTCTGAAATATTTATCATTAGTCGACTAGAGAAAAATTTTAGTCGACCAGGACAGACTAAACAGAAAAATGAATAGAGGATTAGATTTGTATAACAGTCATAAATAACTAATTCATTTGAAAAGTTTGTTGACTGATAGAGTGACTAATACATGGAAATAGCAATCAACTCAGCAACAAAGTAACAAAGCAACTAAATCTTTTAAATACATTGAGCAACTAACACATATAGACTGAAACAAGTACGGAACATAAAACAGTGATACCATAGTCGACTAAGAAAACTAAATAGTCGACTAATACATGAAACGTAAGAAAATAAGCCTAATAACTAGGAGGCGGCGGTGCCGGTGGATAGTATGACGACGACGATAGGAATGGTATCAAGATTCCAAATAGCTAAGGATTGACCTTGAGTTTCTTGGATTTGCTCCATCGTCTGCGCCTGTTTTTAGGTGAAGATATTGAAGGAGAACCCCACGCGGATACCTCGCCTCCTCGTCGTCACCGTAAGATGTGTGTAAATCCCAATTCTCCACCATCATCACAGGCGATGCTTAAAACTCAAGTAAACTGTCTCCAAAAAGAGATCTCGAGTCTTCGTACCGAGATACATGATGGCTTTGAAGGGATCCAAACTCATTTTAGTGACATACAACTAAGGATTTGAGCTGGAGTTTCTTGGATTTGCTACATCGTCTGTGCCTGTTGTTGGAAATGACCATCGATGCCACTAAAATGAGTTTGGATCCCTTCAAAGCCATCATGTATCTCGGTACGAAGACTCGAGATCTCTTCGCGGATACAGTTTACTTGAGTTTTAAGTATCTCTTGCGATGATGGTGGAGAATTGGGATTTACACACATATTGCGATGACGAGGAGGCGAGGAATCCGTATGAGGTTCTCCTTCAATATCTTAACCTTGAGCTTCTTCGGTCGTAGACGGGTGGAGGTCCATGCGTGAAATGATGGAGCGATCAAAATCGACTACATTGAATATATAGAGTTCGTTTTCAAGGTCGATATTGAAGTGCTTCAAGGTAAGAGTTATTGTGCATGGAAGATAAATGTGGCGAAGAACAGGTTTAGCCATAACAGAGAGTAAAACACTACCCCAGTTAATGGGAAATCCACCAATAACTGCATAGAGGCATCTACACAAAGCGTCACTAACGTAGTTGTTAGTTCTGAATTTGGGGATAAAATTGTATGTGAAGATTTTGAGGATAAGTCGTAGATTCGAGTGGAGTTTGATCACACTCATGCCTACCAAGAAATCCGAACTGATTCTCACAGGGATGTTTGGATCTCCATATATCAAATTGAGTTCTTGGTTGTTGGATTCTGGAAAGCCTAATATGCGAGAGAGACCTAGGGGTTAGATGAATCTCGACGCATTTAACCATTGTATCTATGTAGAATCAGCCATCACCATAGGTATCCTCTAAATTTGCATTGAATTCTTTGGTGATGCTAGGGTAATATGGAACTTTATTTGCTAGGTTCCAAATTTTTAGGAGAATGCAGAAAAGAGATGAAAAATATCAAAAATGAACGAGATCACTGGAGTTAAACCATTCAGCATGGAAGGAAATGTCGGCCATGTTTTCATATTTGACTCGAGCTTGTGGGGGTGGAGAAGAGAACTGGTCGACTGGCTCCTGAACATGGTCGGCGCTAATGGGAGGATGATGCCATTGGGGTATTCGGATTTTCTAAAGTAGGAATTTCTAGAATAAGAGGATAAAGGTCTTCTCATGAATGAAGAAAAAAGAGAGATTGATCCTCTTAAATAGAAAATTAAAGAGGGAGATTTGAATTCAAAATTCAAAAATTGAATTGAACTTCCCATGAGAAGTTTTGAAATTGAAATTTTCGAAAAGATTCGAAAAATTTGAATGACAGTTTCAGCGATTTTTGCATTCGGTTGATCGACCAGAATAAAGTTTTGGTTGACTAGGTCAGTCCAGTCAACCATTACTTTGGGAAGATGCGTGAATATGAAAAGTACATGTGGATTGATGGATTTGACAGGATAGTACACTTGTTTTAAAATTTTTGGTCATAGAGCAATGACGAAATTTAAACTAAAAAGGACAAGATATGTTGTATCAAATCAAAAACCAAAAGTACTTACCAAGTACAAATGCATGTAAGGATTCTCCCATCAATAAATTTAAAAAATTAGTTGAAAATTTAAATCATGCCTTGGAAAGAGCAGAAAATGTCCAGTTAGCAAATTAGTCGGCTAGAAAAATAATTTCTGGGCGGCTAATTTTTTGACGCAAGGAAAGAAAAAAACAAGGTAATGTCTTAGTTGACTAGAAACTTTTATTAGTCGACTAATAAAAATAGAAAATATTTGATAAAAATTCATAAAAAATACATAAAAATCGTGCATAAAAATATGCATAAAATTACCAAACAAATGTGTATTAAATTTCAGATTCGCAGATGAATCCTGATTTTCTTCTAAGTCTTCTGAATGTTTCTTCTTTCAAAAGCTTATTCAAGATACCAGCAATCTGGTGTTCAGTGGAAATGAACTTTAATACATTGTCATCTTTTTGAACAAGATCATCCAAAAAGTGGTGACAGATGTTGATATGTTTGGTTCGTACATGATGAATTGGATTTTTAGGTAGGTTAATAGCATTAGTGTTGTCACACATAATAGGACATGTGGAACACTAAATGTCATAATCTGATATAGTTTGTTTCATTCATAAGATTTGTGCACATGCAAGTCATGCGGAAATTTATTCTGTCTCGGAGTTAATGGGGAACCAAATTTTGCTTTTTGCTAAACCAAGAGACCAAAACACGTTCAAGAAAGTAACAAGTGCCACTGGTGCTTTTAGGGTCTAACTTGCATCCAGTAAATTTGACATCACTATATGATAATAAATCATATGGGCTGGTCGTAGGATAAAATAAACCAAAATCAGATGTGTGTTTAACATATCTAAGTATCCTTTTCACCATAGTGAGATGTGAAAACTGAGGATCTGCTTGATATCTAGTACACAAGTACACTGAAACATAATATCTGGTCTATTTGCAGTAAGATAAAGTAGTGATACGATCATACCTCTATATAGACATTGATCAACACTCTTACCATTTGGATCCTTGTCAAGCGATATTGATGTACTCATAGAAATACGTTTCCCTGTAGAATTCTCTAATCCAAAGCTCTTAATAAGATCTTTTGAGTATTTGCTTTGATGAATGAAGATCTCTTCCTTCAATTGTTTGATTTGAAATCCAAGAAAGTAGGTGAGTTCGCTTATGTGACTCATTTCAAACTTTTTTGCATTGTCTTAGAAAATTATTGACATATAGATTCATTAGTAGAACCAAATATTATATTATCAACATATACTTGTATGACAATAATATCAACATTAATGTAACTAATAAATAATGTTGAATCAACCTTTCCAATAGAATAACCAGAATTTAAAAGAAAACTTTTAAGTCTTTCGTAACAAGCACGAGGTGCTTGTTTCAGACCGTATGAAAATTTCTTTAATTTGAAAACGTGGTTATTTAATATCTCATGTTGAAAACCAGTGGTTGATATAACTCAAAATACTTATAACATGCATATGATAATAACATTCTAATAGATCCAAAGTGAGCAACTGGTGCATATGTTTCATCAAAATCGATTCATTCTTCTTGATTATAATCTTATGCAATCAATCGTACCTTGTTTCTAAGTACATGTCCGGATTCATCTAACTTATTTTTGAGTACACATTTGGTACCAATAACTGGATGATCTGAGTGTCTGGGAACTAATTTGCAAACACCATTCCTCTTGGATTGGTTGAGTTCTTCCTGCATAGCAATGATTCATGGACTATCTTCACATGCTTTTGTGATGTTCTTTGATTCAATGGATGAAATGAATGCACAATATGTCATTTGTTCAATTTGAAAACATGTTCTCACACCATCAGAAATGTCTCCAATTACTAATTCATATAGATTGTTGTGAACTTCTGCATATGCTTTAGGAAGATCTGTATGAATCAACAAAGGATTTAGAAGTATCATCATCATCAAGATTAATGTTCTGAAATAAATTGGACAAAGGTAATGAATGTTCATCATCATCAACATGTGTGCAAGATGAGTGTCTCATTAAAAGTATCATGTAATGATTCTTCAATAGATAAAGTTCTTTTATTCTAAACTCTGTAGACTTTTCTACGTGTTAAGTAACTAACAAAGATTCCTTCGTTTGATTTAGAATCAAATATGTCTAGTGTATCTCTAGTGTTAAGAATGAAACATCGACATCCAAACACGAAAATATGATAAAGGGGGAATCGATCGAAGAATAATTCAAAACAAGTTTTGTTAAGTAATGGTCTTATAAGAACTCTATTCAAGATGTAGCAAGCGGTTGCAACAGCTTCTATCCAAAAATATTTTGGTAAGTTGCCGTCACATAACATTTTCTAGCACACTCTTGACGTGTTTTATTTTTCATCTCAACTATGTTATGAGGAGCAGTTTATGAAAGGAAAAATTGTGTATAATTTCATTATCATCACAAAACATAGAGAAAGATTCATTATCAAATTCTCCCATATGATCATTGCGAATAGTAACAATGGTTGATGATTTGCTTGCTGAATTATTCTACTAAATATAGAAAATTCTTCAAAAGCATCATTCTTGTATTGTAAGAATAAAACCCAAGTGTATCGTGAGAAGTCTTTAACAATGACATGCATATATACTTCCATTCAAAGAAGCTACTCTAGAACGACCAAATAAATCCAAGTGTAGTAGTTCTAAAGGTCAACTTGTTGAGATAGCATCATTTGATTTGAAAAAAAATTATGCATTTTTCTTTGTTGACAAGCATCACAAAAATGAATTGAAAGAGATGTTTGACATTCCAGAAACTAACTTGTGTTTTGAAATACGTGCTAGATTTTTAAAATTTATGTCCAAAACGTTTGTGCCATAATAGTGTATTGTCTGATAAAGCCAACAAACAACGATTATGTGTGGCAATAGTCATGCATAGGATATAAATGTTATTCCTACGATTGCCACGAAATAAAACAGTAGAGATGTTAGAATCATATATGATGCATGCATACTTTTCAAAAATAATTTTAAAATCCGTATCACACAATTGACTGATAGATAGTAAATTATGTTTCAAACCATTGACGAGTAACACGTTCTCGATGCTTGACTTGTTTGGATCACCAACTGTTCCGATACCAACTACGTTTCCTTTGTAGTTATCTCCAAAGTTTACTAT
Organism: Scilla litardierei; assembly: GCA_030789695.1. Classification (NCBI taxonomy): domain Eukaryota; kingdom Viridiplantae; phylum Streptophyta; class Magnoliopsida; order Asparagales; family Asparagaceae; genus Scilla; species Scilla litardierei. The sequence continues at coordinate 50,806 of JAULAV010006088.1, forward strand.
GCCACGATTTTTGTATTGTACGTTTGAAAACAAGTTGACATTTCCAGTCATGTGTTTTGAACATCCGCTATCTAAAATCTATTTTTCTTTTTGTGTACCTGAAAAATAAAAAAATAAGTATTAGTACCCTTTGCTTTTGCGTCCTTGGGATTAGTTTTTAAGTTAGCCAAAACCACGTAGAATTTGGCTTTTGCAAATAATTACTTGAATGCATATTGTTCTTCATATAATCTAAAACATATAAATATCTATCATACAAACATGAATCATTGGGAACCCATATACAAAATGTAGTAGGTTTTCTCGGAAATGTTTGAAATATTTCTAATGGTAGAAACATTTCTTTGTGATGAAGAAGCAAGAGAATTTGCTTTCTTTGTGTAGATAAATGCATGGTTCTTTTTTTGTGGTTTAACAAAGTTATTCTACTAAATGAAGAAATGTTACTAGGGTTAAGTACATTCTTGTGAGAATAGCCCAACACATGTCTATGATTTGCTGAATGTTGTAATTTTAGCAAATCAGCGAGATTAGTCTTACCTTTATTGAACTTATTTACATTGATAGACATCTCGTCATATTGTATTTTAAGTGATGAAATATTATTATTTTATTTATTTATTTCAGATTACGTGGTTCCAATCCTTAATTCTAAGATTTGAGAGTTTCATTCTCTTTGGTTAGAATCATGTTTTGAGAAATCAAAGATTCTTTTTCAGATTTAATTACATCAAATGATATGCATGTATTTGCTAGTTCTTGATGGGCACGAATTAGAGCGTCATTGCTCTGTTTTAGAAACTTATGTTGTGCATTTAGTTTCTTGAAACGTAGTAAAAGATCATTAAAAGCATTTAAAAGTTCTTCATTTTCTAAATGACTTCATTTTCGTTATCTTGTGCCATAAACCATAAGTGTGCATTCTCTTCATTTGATTGATCATAGTTGTCTTCTTCATATGAAGAGGAATCCCATGTAGCAGTAAAGTCATTCTTTTCGAACTTATTCTCCTTCTTTGAGTGATCATTGTTGTTGAAGTTCTTATTCTATGATTTGAGAAGTGGACAATCCTTTTTGATATATCCTCGACTGTTACAATTAAAACATAAAGAAGCATCAGAATTTTTAGATTTAAAATTTCTGTACTTACCTCTTCTTAAGAACTTCTTGAAGTTTTTTGTGATGAGTGCCACATTATCATCATCCATGTCTGAGTCGATGAATTGAAGGCGAGTACTTTCTTCTTTGTCTCTGAGTCTTCTTTTTTGTCTTCAAATGAACTTCATATGCTATCAGATTGCCAACATGATTTTCAACGGTGAGGGTTGAAAGATCATTGGCTTTTTTGATTGCTGTAGTCTTCTTCTCCTAGATAGGAGTCAAAGCATAGAGGATTTTGCGAACTTGTTCAGTTTGAGTGTCTTTATGCGAGCAATTAGAGAATTTGTGATGTCGGTGAATGTGGTGAACATTTCTCCAATTGTCTCATTTTTCTTTATCTTAAATAACTTAAAACTGTGAAGCAGAACATAGATCTTAGTCTCTTTCACTTTATTGGTTCTCCCTTATGAGTTAACTCGAGTGTATGCCAAATTTTATAAGAAGATTTGGCGGGGATACTCAATTGAACTCATTCTTATCCACAGAGCAGAAAAGTGTATTCATGGCTTTAAAGTTGTGAGTAGCTATTGTCTTGTCGAGAGTGGTCCATTGAGAATATGGAGTAGATGGCTTCTCGTACTCTGTCTCCAAAATGTTCCATAATACGCAGTCAATACTCTGAAGATAAATCGTCATCCTCTTCTTCCAATAAGAGTAGTTGGACCGTTGAATAGTGCAGGACGAGTGGTGGAGTGTCCTTCTAGAAATTGTGATGGATTGTTTGTCGGATAAGTGTATGCCATCTTTATCTCGCTCTGGTACCAATTGTTGGATCTCTTGGTACAACCAATACACTAAAGGGGTTAATAGTGTACATCTCGACGAATATTGCTAATTAAAAGTTACTAAAACTTGCAATAAATAATGTAGAAGATAAGATCACAATCCAGAAAAGAACCAATCACAAACATAAAGATTTATCCTGGTTCGGATCCTCTCGATCCTACGTCCAGTCTCCTACTCCATGTAGAGATTTTCATTCCACTATAACCACTTACTTTCCGCAAGCACAAAACATATAAACGTGCCAACACTCTCCATATTGCAAACTTATATAATCCCTCTAATAAGAGATTTGCTCACAAAAATAAAAGTAAAGAAAATATCACATATAGTCTTGATGATGTGTGAAGAACCACAAAAAAGGTGAGTAGATCTTTAAGGTTTCTTGATTGGACCAATGGTAGAAACACACTTGAAGATTGAATTCATATGGAAAAAAATTTCAGCACTTGGTTCTTCAGGGAAAATTGAAAATCAGCCTCTCTTTTAGAGCAAGAAAAACTGAAATTTTTAGAGTGAGAAAAACTTGTATGGAATGGTAGGGATCGGGACATTTATAGGACTCAAAGGGTGTCCCAAATAACTGCCAAAACTAATCAAAATGGTCAGAAAACGGCTAGTTGCAAAACTGCATGAACTGTCGTTAGTCGACTAGAAAAAATAGCTGGTCGACTAGGCGCTGGAATGGTCAGAAGAATAGCCGTTGTAAATGACTCTTAGTCGACAACAAGAAATCTGTTAGTCGACTGGGACCAAGAAACGGTTAGAAATAGAGCCGTTGTAACTGACTCTTAGTCGACTAGAAGAAATTTGTTAGTCGACTTAGACCAAAAGTCCAAAGTTACGCAAATTGGTTAGACGACTAGGAAAAGTTGTTAGTCGACTAAAACTGAAAGTCTAAGTTACGCAAATAGGTTAGACGACTAAGAAAATTTGTTTGTCGACTAGGATGACTAGGATTAATGAATAGTATTTATGCATAGAGACTAGTCGACCAGGAAACATTCTAGTCGACCAATAATGGTTAGGACTTAGGATTTTTGTGGGAAATTTAGATTTCTAACATAGATCATCATCATGGCTTTAACATAACAATTTAAGTTTGCAAGAAGTAAAATGAAATTTACAACTCGATACATCATTACAACAAGATACATAATATGTCAAATACTTAAGCGGCATCTTAACCGTGATGCTTCTTACCACAAGACCTGATATTTGAGCAGAGCTTGAGCCATGATGTTGAGATGTGATGTAGAGCCGAATCATGAATTTGAAATAGCTATCTGCATAGAGAGAGTTAGTATCAACAAATAATATATATGTTTGTATCGTCAAAAATCTTATGAGAAGAGATTCAAATGTTACCATTTATCATTTTCAACAACAAATGTTAGAGTAGATCGTGAGGGGTTTGGGACGCCTTCAGCTGATAATTTTGGTTTTAATCAAATGGGTCTGGATCGAATCGATCCAAAGCCGGTTAAAAAAATTTATGAACATGCGATGAACAGTAATAGCCCTTATCCGGCCTATATGGCCCTTTATATTGGCCGATATTGCTCATAAATCTAAATATCGAGAGTTTTTCCACCAAATATCACGTCCGATATATCGACCGTATCTGTCGATATTTAAAACACTACTAAATGCATCGGGCCGAGATTATCAAGGCTATAAAAAGATCAAGGAAATCTACTTGTCATCGTAGAACAAGGGATGTAGAGAATTCGTTGTTCCTCGTCGGAGGGTGGCCGTTGTAGAACAAGGGATGTAGAGAATTTGTTGTTCGTCGTCGGAGGGTGGCCGTCGTTTTACCATTTACATTGCTACGCTTGTTCATGACCTTGTATCTTCTGGTTTTTGACATTACAACGTCATGCATGGTCATGTTCGCTGTTATCATCTACTTTCGGATGCCAAGATCTAGACCTTACTAACACCGCATTGCAGGAACAATGGAAGTAGCAGCCATTTCAGTAGCAAATTTTCAATCACAAGTTATTGAGAGTTTCTAAAGGGGATATTAGAATGTCAAGAATAGGGTTAAAAATCATCACCGATTAAGCATTGAGAACATAGCATCATACTTATCCATGGTTGTAGAATCCCGAACCAAGTTGATAAGTTTTTGTTATGGTTCCACCTGTCTCAAGTGGGTACTTAGCATTGAAGCACTCTTTGAAAGTGGTCCAAGAAATGGGTCGCTCCAATCATCCTTCCTTAGACTGTCACCAAACTCTTGCATTATCAGTAAGCTGGAGTATGTCAAGGTCAACACGCGAACCATCTGTATGAACTATCTGTAATGCAAGTGGCCCTTAGTTATCATCCATGCTACATAACCACTCCGCTGGAGAGGCTCTTTTTTGCCAAAAAAGTTCTTCGGATTGAAGTGCCCAGAAGTAAATGACCCCAGTGTTAACACGAGGATTATGTTGTAGCATGTGTTGAAGAAAAATACTCTCTTATTGATGAAGTTCTAGCAGTCCTTTCAACACATCACCTGTCTTGAAGTTGGGCAAAGCTTTATTATTCTTGTAGGTAGCGGTAGAAGATATTTCGCCACCTCGCTCCATGTTGACGTAGGAACGTTCAAACATGATGTAGTACTACAACAGAAAAGATTGGATGATCAAGTCAAAGATTGATCTAGGTCTGAAGATGGAGTTAATAATTTTAGATGAAATAGATTTTCGAAGGGTCTATATGATGTAGTAAGGAAGTCAAGGGAATGAATCTCAAAGATGAGTTGAGAGGTTCTAAGGATTCGGACAATGTGTTGCTCACTAAGAGTTTTATGCAGACATGTATAGGTTCCCAACAAAACCTGTCATGTACGGCGTTACAGAATGCTAAAAGAAAAAAAGGACGACAAGCTTGTGCATACTTGAGCTTATGATTTCCTTTTCAACTTAAATACCTAACATGTCTAATAATATGATGTAGATTCGTCTGCTCTGAACTAATAATGAACTACTAGGAAGACATGTATTCTAAGATCAATGAATATATCAAACGACGATCATGGAAATAAAGAAAAGACTAACAAGCAGTAAGCATGATAGAAATATAATGAAGCGAAAGAATAAAAGACTAGTAAAAGAAACTTGCATAATTAATATTGCATGGCGATCTTGAAAATGAGTCCAAACCTAAAAGGAATAATCTTCAAAATTTTAAGATGGATATTTCTAAAAACAAAAACAAAGAGAAATCCGTCAGTATGACATACTTATGTAGATTTTCCAAATAAAATTAAATAATAATAAATGCAGGGTAAACTACAACATGAATAGGATAAGCATCTACAATCTAACATGTAATAGTTCATAGCCGCATGAACATGAACAGTGATGACATGGTAACCATCATATAAATGGTGACGAGGCTAAATTTTAGACTTTATAGGTAACGTGAACAATGCAGTGTCCTTAATCTAGTGCTGAACTCATGTCTAAGAGTACAATGTGTAATTTGGGACACATGTATTCATTTTGGGTATAATCAAGAATACGGGCCCTGTGATTGCACACCTGAAGGTTCCAACAGTAACTAACATTGTTTCCATTACCGTGGAGCGGAAAAGACAGAGATGGAGACAATAATAAAAGACACTTCCATTGCTGAAAAGTTTCAAGCACAGATACAGTAATATTACTCCACCTCTATCGCTAGAAGGCAGAAAACACATATAAAGGACCCTTGATGCTCTTGCACTCTTCAAGACAATGAGTTTTTCATTCCTAGATGTTCTGTACTAGTGCAGTGTATAATACGGTAAGCGTGCATAGTAACATGTAATCAAGTGTAGTAATTGAGAATAATATCGGATACATTATCATGAGCATGTAATCAGATATAGTGATCATGGATATCATGATCATGAAATCGCGTACAATCGCGTATAGTGATCATGGATATCATAAACATGTAATCGGGTACAATGATTGTGAGCATTGGCTGAAATATAATGGTGAACATGTATGATGCAAAATCATGTGGCAAATAATGTAGGCATACAATGATATGAGCATCAAATGAACACTAGCATACAATGATATGAGCATCAAATGAACACTAAGGCATGAAAACCCATAGTATATGAACACATTAATTATACTATCATTAAATCCAGTTGTGTTAAGGAAATGGTTTAGTTTGATATCATGACTGTGGGAACATGAGAGCATATCATAGAAAACAAGACTCCGTCTTAATGACTTACCTAAGGTGGATATATATCATATAATGATCATCATAGATGTGACTATGCCTATGCATATAAGTGATTGTAAATCAACAGTATACTATACTCGTGTAACTGAAGCAAGCAATCATAATTAGCTTTGGAGACATAAATCAGATCATCTATATACCAACATAATCAGTAAGGCAACAACATGGTCCAAATCATATCTACAAGGAAGTGACTCTAAAGTCAGATCTAACAGTTCTAATCATTTATGCATCTATCATATTCCACAGTTTAATATCCAATTACAATGATAGGCCACATCCTTCAAAGGTCAAATCCATCATATCTTGTCATTGACCCCCAATCTTTATAATTCACCAACACGAGCAAGAATGCTGTGTGTGTAGAGGGTAAAGTGTTCCTATGATGACTCCTTAGATTAAATCCAAGGAGTCGCCCCATTTTGTCTCATATCCCACATTTTTGGATTTTATTTTTATGGGGTTCACATCATGGATAGTCAACTTACCAAAAATCAAAACATTCCAATACTTTTAGTCCCTTCATCTACCCATTGCAACTATAATGGTCTTAAAACGTGCTGAAAAACCAATGAAGTTGCAAGGGGTAAATGTGGGTTCTAAAAGTATTGGAATGACTTGATTTTTGGTATGTTGATCATCCATGATGTGAACAACAATCCCATGAAAAAATTGCGAAAAAATTATAGGATATGGGGAAAATGGGGGCGACTCCTTAGATTTAATCTAAGGAGTCACCCTAGGAACACTTTACCCATATATATGGGATTAATGTAGAACAGGTGGCACCTGATCCAACGGATCAAGTGCAAGACACAAAAAGGTGGGGCCCACGAGTACAAGCCCATGTGAGGCCTTGTACTTTCCACCTTTTTTGTGTCTTGTCACCTGATTTATTGGATCAGGTGGTAGCTTTTCTACATTAAATCATATATATATATATGGAAAAAGGGATCTAGGGTGCCTCTTTAGATGAAATCTAAGGAGGCGCCCCTATTTCTCAACATTTTTGGATTTCTTTTTTCATGGGGTTCACATCATGAATGATCAACATACCAAAAATCAAGTGAGTCCAACACTTCTAGAGCCACCATCTACCACTTACAACTTCAACGGTTCATAAACGTGCTGAAAATCTCATGAAGTTGCAAGGGTAGATGTGGGCTCTAGAAGTGTTGGACTCACTTGATTTTTGGTATGTTGATCATCCATGATGTGAATAATAACCCAATGAAAAAACTAAACCAAAAAATGTTGGAAATAACGGGAAATGGGGGCGCCTCCTTAGATGAAATCTAAGGAGGCATCCTAAGATCCCTTTGCCATATATATATATATATATATATATATATATATATATATATATATAGAAAAAAAGATATAGGGTGCCTCCTTATATTAAATCTAAGGAGGCGCTCCCATTTTCCTCCATTTCCCACAATTTGTTCGAATTTTTTTCCATGGAATTGTTGTTCGCATCATGAATGATCAACATATCAAATTTCAAGGTATTCTAATACTTTTGAGCCTCCATATACCCCTTACAACTTCAACGGTCTAAAAACGTGCTGAAAAACCCATGAAGTTGTAAGGGGTAGATGAGAGCTCAAAAAGTATTAGAATCTATTGAAATTTGGTATGTTGATCATCCATGAGGTAGACACCAAACGCAGTAAAAAAATTTCAAAAAAATGTGGGAGATGGCGGGAAATGGGGGCGCTTAATCTAAGGAGGTACTTTAGGATCCTTTTACACACACACATAGGCCACCATCATATAGTATCAATATAACCATGTGTCTAAATGGCCAAGGCCGAAGCCCCCAATAGAAAGTATCAGAGCTAGTATTGCCTCAAAATAGAGAGTTTATGGACAGGACAGATCCAAGATAGGAAGCCGAATCCACAAACAGAGAGCATATAGACAAACAACTCAGACGGCAGTCGAGACTTAAACCAACAACACATGGACACATAGCAACCCCAAACAGCAATCAAGACCAGCAATCGAGACCAAAAATCAACTGTACATCGATAGAGAGCAATCCCCAAATAGTAACTGAGACTGGGCAATGGATCGGAGGACGAAACAACCCAAGGTAAAACTAACAGGAAACATGAATAGCAGCGAAAGGATAAATTAGTCTTCAAATTCAAGCTGAACCACCTCCTAGAATAGTAAGCAATGGGCAACACCCAATAATCCAAGAAATCCTTACCGTCAGGGGCCGAGTTTATCAAGGCTATAAAAGAGATAAGGAAACCTTTTTGTCAACAGAGAGCAATGGAAGAAGAGAATTTGTCCTTCATCACCGGAAGGTGGCCGAGTCGCCTATTGTTTGGTTGCGGTTGTGGATGCCGATTCTACGGATGTTGACCCAAAGAGGAAGTGAGAAAAGAAGATGGAGATGGAGATGATGATGGGTTGAGGTTAAGACGATCTTAAAAAATCTGAAAAAAATAAAAAAAATCATTAAAAATTAAAGTAACTTCTTTAAAGGCTCTATTTATAAGAGACTAAATTACTTCTATATTTTATCATTGGTAGATTATTGATATCGACCAGTTTATCGGTCCAGATATTGAAATGTGTCGGATGTCAAGCTGATTTATCATCTAGAGAATCTAATGGTGTATCGGTCAAATACCGTACAGTATAATGACAATCCCCGCCGACATATCAACATTATACCAGCAGTGATTGCTATTTTTGGGTGATATTTTAGCCCAAGCAGGTGCTGGTCCTCCACTGGTACCGGTACACCAGCAGATATAGGCAATATTTGACAAACTGGATGTACACCAGCAGATATATGCAATATTTGACAAACTGGGAACATTGATGGATATCATCAGTCCACTGGTTATATCCATTTGATTTGATTAGGCTACAGCATTCTAGATTAATAGACTAGTGGGTGTCTTCAATATCCAAGGGACAGAACGGATGAGTTGCAGGAGCCTTGTTCAATTAATTCAATTAATACAATGAGTTACATATATGATATAATGTGAAACACCTAACGATTGCATGAATTTGCATTTTAAAATGTGATTCTAGAAGGTTGAATAAAGCTGTAACCTTGTATTAAAGAACTGAGGCTTGGTCTAGAAATTTTTGAATGCTGGTAGGTCCTTGGGCAAGACATGGCAAATAAACTTGTCGCATCAGTTAGGAAAAGCGTAATGTAGTGTTATGCGGTATCCCAGTGTTGACATTCAAGCACCAGAGGCATTTCTTGGTTAAGGTTACCATTTTTGTGAATCTCACAAATCCTGAAACTATTCCATTGATGTCTTGTGTTTAGCTCTGGCTTGTCTATCCTCTCTTAATGCTCATATAAAAGTTGTTCCTCTCGGGTGATAAGAGACTTTCGACTTTGTGGTGACGTTAGACACCACTTAAAACACCCTACCCCAAATTCCTAACAAACATATGTGCATGAATGAAAATTTATTATATAGGGTGACTCTTTAGAGTGTTGCATTCCATTAAATACCTCATGGATTGTGATTTTGCTGTATGAGATAGAAAAGGGAATGCCTTACTGATCCTTAAACCATGCATTGGTTAGTTGGAGGTCAATGATCACTACTGCACTAACTTACACAACCCTGAATATCAACATGCTTGGTACTGGAGCAGCTGCAGAATGCTGTTGGCATTAGGGAGAGAAAAAGTGTTCTTTTTTTCATTCCTCTCTTATTGTTGAAGTTGTTGCTACTAGTGTGCTTGTGGTTCCGTGAAACATCTCATTATATAGCTGCGTGCTAATTGATCCGAAGCTTGCCCAGCAGTTTCCTTTTGGACCTTATTTTGTAGATGGTTCTTATTTGCTGGGACAAGTGTTGCGGTACCCTTTAAGATTTCTAAGTATATTAGTGCGGGCAAACAAAGAATCACGTTAATCAACCATGCATTTCATAATAGTAGGTAGAAATCACTCTTTTTTAAAATATCTTTTAGTAAAGAACCCATGATGCCACATGACACACAAGATTCATTGGAAGATCTACATTATTTCTGATACTGCATTTTCACCCTGCAGACCCTAGTGCTTCAAAAGTTCTAGTAAAGCTTTTCAAGTCAGCAAAGTTCTCACTCTCCCTGATCATGTTGCATCTATTTTTACCATGCACAAACTAGAGCTATTGTCTGTCATGCGTAGGGATTCTCATGTACACGGTTGCTATGCTCAATTCAAAAATCCCTTTTGGACAATTTTATGCATCTTGGGACTCTTCAGTGACTAACAACCATGAATGCAGGTAATTGCAGCTATGCGATCTCGTGGAGGAGAGAATGCCGTGTTCCAAACTCTTCAGCGTGCTCGTGAGCTCTACAGGAACAAACTCCAAGAGAATGCTGCTGCAGATGAGCTGGCATCCTTGTTTGCAGAGTGTGCTATAGCTGAAGCTCAACCTGCAAATCTCAACCAGCAGCAAGCACCGCCTATGCAGCCTACTGATGGCGGCATCCCAACCCCATTGCTGGATGCTGCTAGTGGCACATCCATACTGGCTATGAGTGGCAGAAAGCAGATCATGTTGGATGCCTGCTCAGATGGAAGCAGTTTCATCTGTTTGAACTGCGGAGGCCTGGTCAGCAATGTTCGCAAGGATGAGCACTTTGCATATTGGTGTGGCGAGTACTGATTGCCCTTTTTTGTTAATGCCTTACTTGCTCCGTAGCCAGCTTGTGAATGGTTGTATCATAGTCATCATATGGATCATCCATCATCATCCATCATCATGTGTCATGGGATCTTGATACAATTTTCCGTTTTTTGCTCGCGATTCCCATGTACCACCAAGGAGGTGCACGAGGTTGTTTCGATGCCCCTCTACATGAATGCAGTGCTTGGAAGTGTTGTTTTGTCGTGATATTGTAATCAAGAATGTTCATTCTCTTTTACTTCCCAGAAGTTGAGGTTGAAGGGAGCATGAACATGTAAGCAGATGAAACTTTGTGAATGTTCCTCATTGCGTGAGTTTGAACGAGAATGATGGGAGTTGGATCATGATCACTATAATCAAAGGAAACATCTGCCATGGTAAATTTCTGAAAGTACCATGGGAGCTGCATAGCCTGCATTGCATTGTCGACGCCAGCAATTTGTATTTCATAGAGAATACAAACATCGTGTATCTGTGTATTGGACAATTCTTAAACTTATCATTGTATGTTGGATCAACTCAACAATTTGCATCTCGGTTCGGGCAAACCACTTTACTGCATATTAGCCTTATTAGCTGATACATGATTAAATAAAAAAATTGAGTATATACACAAATTTATTAACAATGCTAGTAACAACCTGCCATGTAAAACCTCATTTGTGTTTATGCTCCAACAAATCAAACAACACTTGATAACGATGACGCCAACTGAAAGCCGAGGATACATCCGGCTACTATGATAGGTTGCTTGCAACAAGCAGCCGCAGAAGAATTCACTCACATGTATGGATCAGAATGAACATATGTAGATCAGAAGAATTCTGCAAAACATCAGAATGTACATTTATGGATCTAACGAAAAACCAGAATAATTTGACAGCATACTCTGTGCTCGTTATATGCAAGTTATGAAATTCACAAGTCTATAACTCGCCCAAAAGTGGTGAAATTCACAACAATATTCTGCAAATGCAAGATTGAATGCAGCCACATTGCTTGATTACCACTCCATTAAAAAGCAAAGGTGAGTATTTTGACAAGATATCACAACCCTAACAATGATTACTCCGCAAAATTACAAACAAAATTCATGAGAAAGTCCAGTAAGAACGCCTTCTGCCAGCATTAGGAAATTAAACAAAGCCATGACCGAGACTATGGAACTCAAGACAATCATCCACACCAACACTGATTTAATATATGAACATTAGTCAATTTTGTGGAAATCCACGTTGATGAAATCATCAACAAAACTAAAATCAAAATGTCGATCCATAACAGATACGTAATTGGACCCTGTAAATATTTTTTCTCATACAAATTATATATATGTTTGGAAATGTGTACTCATAACAGATGCACAATAAATCCACGTTGCTGATTGTTTGTTCCTTCAGATGTACAAGAACATCAGTCACTGCTAATCTAAGACATAAGTATCTAGAAACTAGCACACGTCTGCCGTCAGAAACACTTGATAAAAGCAAGGATTAGCGGATTACTCCAGAAGCAATAAGCCCTGTATAAGCTTATTTGATGCAGGGTGGACCAACAGAAAACATAGCAAAACACTGCAAAAGAGAACAAGTGTCCACATAAATTTGATACCAATAATCATGTAAGTTTGTTCAAAAGAAAAGAATAGCTTGTTTAAACCTCAGGTATGCACATTGCTTGGAATATGGTAACGGTTTACAAGTAATTGAGAAGCAATAAATAGGTATTGTAATGGCAGGAAGGAAAGGACCGTAGGGAGAAAAAAAACACCCGTAAGCTATGGGTGCATTTTAACTCAAAAATAATAATGATAATTTTCAAGAGAAACTAATGATAATAATGATAATTTTCAATATAATTTTCAAGATAATATTACCAAAACTATCTGATGGTTAGTGATTAGACTGTACTGAAGTCACTCTGGGTTGTCAACGCCTTTGAGTGTCCATGCTCCTTTGTTACATACACACAACTCATTTAAAACCTGCATGAAAGATACATGAAAGTCAAGCCCATAGCAGAAAAATGTAGCAATCTAATAGTAAGCATAGTAGACCATATTATGGAAAATGGCAAACATGATACACAAGCACACAAATACATTTACAAGGAACACACAATCAGACTTGTTCTAAATTTCCAAGCAATCTAATTGATGGACCGGATTGTTTTTGACTTATTAAAGAAATGACAGCAAGTTAAGATCTTATTTGGTTGTATGCATAATGAAATATAATTATAAAGTTTAGCATATAACCCAAGTGGGATATTGTTGGAACTTATCCAACTCAATTGGATCTTAATCCAACGTTGGGCTAATATGCGAATATAATTATATAATGCTACACTGTCATATTAAAGCACGTTAAATAAGCGATCTCATTTAATTGGTTAATTGGGCTTAAATGAGTCAAGTAGGTTGTGGGCCTTTATGTGTAGAGACTATTGGGCTTCAATTCGTTGATGGGCCGAATTGAAAACCCTAGGGCTAAGGAGGCTAGCCTATTTATATGCGGTCATGATCCCCGGAACACACGAAGGTATCCGCCTTTTCTATGTTCAGTCGCTAGAAGAGAAACCGTGAGAAGGGCAAATGAATTCTCTAACAATTGATTCGTGTGGATCTGGAAGATCTTTTCGTTGCGTCATCCAAATCATCGTTTTCATGTATTCAAGTATGATTCCTATCAGATAAGTTAAAGTTTTAAGATTCAGCATGCCTACATCTAGATCTGTATTATTAGGGTTGTATACACATCTAGATCTCTACTTCTATCAAGTGGTATTAGAGCCTGCTTGTCTAGATCTTATTATTTTGCCTCCTCTATGCATAGATATGATTAAAATAAGTTTTTAAATCAGTTTGGATTCAGATCTGTATGTTTTGTGAGTTTTTTGATTGATTTTTTTTCCATGTTTAAAAAAACGCTAGATCGGGGGCGGCCCGCCGGCCGTCGCATGCCGTCCGACACGGATCAAGGATCGGCCCCGGCTCTGCCGACGCCGACGCGGTGAGAAAGGGGCGACCTGGCCGCCCCTGTCGGACAAGCAGGAACCCCGACGCCTACTGTAGGGAAAGAGGGGGTGTGACACCCACCGCCCCCAGCAGGTTATCGGAGGGGGTGTCGCCTTGCTGCCCCCTCTGTAGGGAGAGCATGCCCCAATCGGGGCCTGCCGCGGCTTTGCAGAGGGGGCGGCACCCACCGCCCCTAGATGCAATCGGGGAGGGGTGGCACCCTGCCGCCCCATTCGGACCCCAATCAGGGAAGGGGGCGGCGCCCTACCGTCCCCATTCGGAACCCAGAAGAGGGGGGCGGCGCAGTCGACGATCAGAAAGCAAGGGGGCTTACCCCCTATTGACAGATCGGGAAAAATTGGGGGCGGCTCCGCCGCCCCCCTTCGCTAGGAAATCAGGCTCTCACCGCGCCTACTTCGGGGCGCCGACCCCGTTGAAAGAAAGCGGCACCGGCCCCTTGTCGCCGCCTGATGTGAGGAAGGGGGTGACCGCTGCCGCCCCGTAGGATGGCCAGCCGCTAGGGTTTTCGAACCCTAGCGGGCTTTGGGCCAGAATTAAGGCCCGACCAGGTTTTTGAAAAAAAATTTTAATTCAGTATATGGGCTTTTAATTTTGGGTCTGTTTTGGATATTGCACAATTTTGGGTATATTTTTAAATCATTTGGTCATTCTGAACCCTATTTTAGGGCTAATTAAATTCTATTTTAAACCCTGTTTGGTTATATTAATGCACTAAATATACAGTAGAGCTCACTTTGGCGAGGAAATAAACGGCCATCTTGTATATGTTTCCTCATACGTTTTATTTGTGAATTAAATTTTATTTGTTCCATTTAAATTCTTTTAGGCATACTTCATTTATACATTTCGAAATGATTCTAATTAATACGAAACCCCACCAAAGTGGGCTCTACTGTAAAATTATTGTTATTTCGGAATGTAAACAGTTAAATTCATACATTGTATGATTGGTTGCTTGAAATAAATTTTAAATTGGATTGAAGGAGTTAATAATAGTTTTTATATATATTTCGTATTAATTGTGATAAAATAAATTCAAATTTTGCTAAATACATTTTTTGAAATGACTAGGTGTAATCATCATCTCGTCAAAATAGGCTCTGTTGTTTTGCATTAATTCATTTCATTAATATAAAACGAATTTTATGTGCATAATTTCATATGAATGCTAAATCGGCCCAAAGGAAGATTACCGTTCCATATCAATTTATGCACACATGTGGCAATAAATAAGTGATGATTGTTGAGACTTATGCATGCAAATTTAATTCGGCCCTAAAGGAAGATTTATTTTTGGCATGTTAATTATTGTTTTTGTTTGATTGCTGCGACAAGATATCGTTTACTAGTTAATAGATTATCCAAAGGTAAACGTTAAGCTAGTGCGTGATATCTTGAGATGAGAACATGCAATTTTGAATTTATAATATTGCTTCAAAATTAATACTTATGTTAGCATGTTTGTCTATATTTATTGTCATTTTTAGCTGCTACTCCTGCAAATATAATTGCTAGCTTGAACTCAATTCCGGTGCTGAATGGCTCTAATTTTAAATCTTGGAAAGAGAACTTACTCACAGTTCTTGGGATACCAGATATGGACCTTGCGATTAGAATAGATTGTCCCCCACTTACCACAGAAAAGAGTACCTCTGAGGAAAAGAGTGAGTATGAGAAGTGGGAAAAGTCTAATCGCATGTGACATGATCATGAAAAAAGCCATCTCAGAAGTTTTTCGGGGCTTTATGTCTGATTCAATCACTACAGCTAAAGGTTTCCTTGCAGATATTGAGAAAAGGTTTGTCAGAAATGAAAAGGCAGAAATTGGTACGCTTCTGACAAATCTTATCTCAATGAAGTATAAGGGGGGAAGACAATATAAGGGAATTGATGCGTTTTGCTAGGGTTTTGATGATAAAAAGGGGATTTTTATTGGAAACTCAGATTTGGAATTAAAAGGAAATCCTACTACAACTCATCTACTCGCCAACCAACGACTAGAAAACAATTATTAACCTAGGGGAAAAGCCAAATCCTAATACAATTAATCTAAGGGAATAAAAGAAATAACTCTCACAATTTTCACATACCCTCCAGGGCCGGCTCAACCCCCCTTTAAATAGAAAACTCGAATTGATGCGTTTTGCTAGGGTTTTGATGATAAAAAGGGGATTTTTATTGGAAACTCAGATCTGGAATTAAAAGGAAATCCTACTACAACTCAACTACTCGCTAACCAACGACTAGAAAACAATTATTAACCTAGGGGAAAAGCCAAATCCTAATACAATTAATCTAAGGGAATAAAAGAAATAACTCTCACAATTTTCACATACCCTCCAGGGCCGGCTCAACCCCCCTTTAAATAGAAAACTCCCCTAATTGTTATTTTACTCAAATGCCCCTCCTAATTACTAGCCGCACCACTACTCCGCCCCTGAAAAACCACTTTGTCCTCAAGGTGGTGCGTGAAGTGTATGGTCAGCTACTCCACGTGCAGGTGCTCTTGATCATCATCCTCGCCGGCTTCCAGCATTACCACACTCTCTCCTCCCTCTTCTTCGTCATTCACTATCAAGATCTGAAGAGTATGATCCCTGCATCGATGCCCAGGAGTAAACTTCTCGTCGCATTTGAAACACATGCCCTTGGTCCGCTTGTCACGAATCTCTGCCTCGGTCATTCTTCGTGTATGTCCTCCAGGTCGTGGTTCCATCCACTTCTCCTTGGTAGCCGCTGTCCTGTCAGTGGACGTTGCCCCTCCTGCGGCCGCCTTCTGTCCCCCTTCCAGGGCCCGGCCCTCGAAAAGTGGAGCCTCCCCACGTCCCCCCCGAGCTCTCCTCTCTGTATCCTGATGGTCTTCCACCTTCCTAGCTAATGTCATCATCCCGCGCAGACCCACTGGCTGGAATTGCCTCAGTCCCGACCTTACCGTAGGCTTCAACCCCTTCATAAAGCAGCCTTCCAATGATTCCTCAGATACTCCCCGGACCCGATGGCAGAGCGACTCAAACTGCTTGATAAACTCCCCTATGCACACCTCCCGCTTCAGTGAGTAAAGCCTCTCGAACACTCCGCCAGACTGTCCTGCACTAAAACGCTACATCAAAAAGCGATGTAAACTCCTCCCACGTCTGAAATGACTGCTGCTGATCAGTCCACCGAAACCAGCCTAAAGCCTCCCCCTCCAAACAAACACCTATCCCCCGAAGCCACTCCTCTCCGGGGACGGCTGACACCTCAAAGTATCTCTCCACTCGGTACAGCCAGTCATCAGGATCTCCCCCCTCAAAACTGGGCACCTCGAGCTTTCTCAGACGTCTCTCCCCAGCGAATCCACCTCTCCTGCTGATGGAATCCTCCCCTCTGCTGGTACCCATGTCGTCTGTCTGAAAAGTATGCCTCGGCTCGATCTCAGACTCCTCCCTCTGCTCCATATCCTTGCCAGTCACCCTGTGGATGTCCATACTCTGTCTGGTGGCCTCCTGGTGCGCCCTGGTATGCTCTCCAATAATCCGTCACTCCATCCGAAGGGTGGGGGCTGGGTCGATGGGCCACCCGTGAACTGGTGGTGCCCTCCAGGCTGCTGAAATCCTCCGTCGGGTCCCCAAATGACTGAAAACCTGGAAATTATGCTCCTCGGACCTCGGGCTGGGCCCCCGGAAGCCCGGATGTGCTCAAAAATGTCTGTCGGATGTCCTGGAAGGCAGGTGGGGCCCCGGGGGCCCGCCGGTGCTCAGAAGCCTCCTCGGAGGTCGTGCGAAGCCCCCCAGGGGTTCGCCTGGGGCGGTCAGCCCTGATTTTGGGCCGACAGGCCCCAGGCGTCCCCGCCTGGGTGCGCCGACCCCGCAGGGAGGGGCGGCGGGTTCGGCCGCCCCTCCTGGGGGCCTGGCGGCCCTCCTGCGCCCCTCTGGGGGTTCGCCGGCCCCCCAGAGGGCCCTGGGGATGCGGCGGCCAGCCCCCGGCCTGCCGGAGGGGCGGAAACTCCCCTCCGGTGAGTCTCTCTTCGTGGCGCGACGGCGTAGAGTCGTGATAAGCCCCCTACTCCTTGTCACCTAGATCGAAGCCTCCGTCTCGTTCCGGCCCTCCTTCGATAAAAATCGTCTTTTTACCTTTGTCCTTCGCCAAAGGTGGCTCCTTTTTACTTGGATCCACCTTTGGTGCTAGATGTGCGGACAACGCCGCTATCGCCTCCGTTAGTTCCGACAGTTTCGCTTCCGTTCTCTCTTGGTTCGCCTTCATCTCTCCTCGGATCTCCGCGGCCATCTCGGCGTCTTCCCTCCTCACATCGATGAACCCTCTGCTGATTTGGGCTTCCATCCGTTCAATCTTCTCCTTCAAAGCGTCGATCCGCTTCATAGATCGTGTGCTCGCCATGGATCAACCTTGCTCTGATACCAATTGATGCGTTTCGCTAGGGTTTTGATGATAAAAGGGGGATTTTTATTGGAAACTCAGATCTGGAATTAAAAGGAAATCCTACTACAACTCAACTACTCGCTAACCAACGACTAGAAAACAATTATTAATCTAGGGGGAAAAGCCAAATCCTAATATAATTAATCTAAGGGAATAAAAGAAATAACTCTCACAATTTTCGCATACCCTCTAGAGCCGGCTCAACCCCCTTTAAATAGAAAACTCCCCTAATTGTTATTTTACTCAAATGCCCCTCCTTTTAATTACTAGCCGCACCAGGAATACATTCTGCAACAGTCTCACATTGCTTCAAAGTTGAAAGCACTTAAGATTGACCTCTCAGAGGACCTGCTTGTGCATTTGGTTCTTATATCCCTTCCTACTTAGTTCAACCAGTTCAAAGTGAGCTATAACTGTCAGAAAGAGACTTGGTCTCTGAATGAGCTTATCTCGCACTGTGTTCAGGAAGAGGATAGACTGAAGCAAGACAAAACTGAAAGTGCCAATATTGCCTTTACAGCCCCACCTAAGAAACAACAAAAGAAGCATGTTAAGACCATTAAGAAAGATAGCTGTTGCTTTGTGGAGCTGAAGGGCATGTGAAGAAGTAGTGCACTAATAATCACGCTTGGCGTGCAAAGAAAGGTACTCTTCTCAATTTGGGAAGTTAATTTAACTTCTATACATATAGCCACATGGTGGTTAGACTCTGGTGCAGGTACTAACATCAGTGTGTCTATGCAGGGCTGCCTGAAATACCTAAAGCTAAATGATGCTGAAAGATTCATCTTTGTGGGCGATGGCAAGAAGGCTAAGGTTGCTACAATTGGAGATTTCAGATTATCTTTAAAAACTGGAAACTGTTTGGAATTATTTGAGACTTTTATTGTATCGTCGTTTCGACGAAACTTAATTTCCATTTCTGCATTAGATAAATCTGGTTATTGTTGTTCTTTTGCGAATGGAAAATTCAGCTTGTCTCTTAATTTCAAGTTAATTGGTTCTGGTTATTTATCTGGTTTTGATAATCTGTATATGCTTGATACAATTGTTACAGAAAATGAATACTTGCATGTGGGTACACAGGGTTTAAAGAGAAAATTAACTAATGAGAATTCAGGTTCGTTATGGCACAAGAGATTGGGTGACAACTCCAAAAGGAGAATTGAGATACTTGTGTCCAACGATATTCTCAGATGTCTGTATTAATTGTATAAAGGGAAAACAAACTAATAAAAGGAAATTTGAAGCCAAAAGGTCAAATTGCGTCTTCGAACTTATACATACGGATATTTGCGGACCATTACCTTCAGTTGCTTGGAATGGTCAGCAATTTTTTATAACGTTCATAGACGACTATTCAAGATATGGCTACATTTATCTCATACATGAAAAGTCTCTGGCCTTAGACACGTTCAAAAAATTTAAGACTGAAGTTGAACTCCAATTAGGCAAAAGGATTAAAACTGTCAGATCTGACTATGGTGGTGAATACTACAGCAGATATGATGGTTTAGGTGAACGTCAAGGACCATTTGCTAAATTCCTAGAATGTGGTATTGTCCCCATAGTACACCATGCCGGGTTCGTCCACTATGAATGGTGTAGCTGAAAGACAAAACAGAATGCTTAAAGACATGGTAAGAAGTATGATTAGTCATTCTTCCTTACCAGAAAGACTTTGAGGAGAAGCAATAAAGACTGCAGCTTACATCCTAAATAGGATCCCAACGAAAGCAACTAACAAAACACCATATGAGCTTTGGACAGGCAAAACACCTAATATAAAGCATATGCACATATGTGGATGTCCAGCTGAAGCAAAGCGTTATAAGCCTAATAAAAAGAAACTGGACACACAGACAATTAGTTGCTATTTTATTGGGTATGCTGAAAGATTGAGGGGTAACAAATTTTACGATTCCACAAATAAGAATATTTTTGAGACTGAAAATGCCAAATGTCTTGAGGATACCGGGTTTGCAGGGGGAGATTTAGTAAAAGACATTGTTTTCGAAGAGGAATATGTAGATATTCCCACATGTGATCATGTTCTTGGTCAGGATTCCATTCCTGTTATAGAGCAAGACACAAATATTCAAGACAATGTTGTTGCTCCTCCTGTTTAAGAAAAACAAACCCTTACACCTCAAGAAACATTGCCATTAAGGAGATCCATTAGGGAGAGAAGTGCAATATCAAGTGACTACATTGCATATCTTCAAGAACATGAGGTTGATATAGGAGTGGTGGAAGATGATCCAATCAACTTCCATCAAGCCAAAAATGGTTCTAACTCTCTAAAATGGATAGATGCCATGAATGAGGAAATAAAGCCAATGAACGACAATGACATTTGGGATCTTGTCCCATTACCTAAAGATGTGAACCCATTTGGTTGCAAATGGATATTTAAAACCAAGAGGGATTCAAAAGGTAATGTGGAAAGATATAAGGCACGTCTTGTCGCTAAGGGTTTTACTCAAAAGGAAGACATTGATTATAATAAGACTTTTTCTCCAGTTTCCACGAAAGACTTATTCAAGATAATAATGGCATTAGTGGCTCATTTTAATCTTGAGTTACATCAGATGGATGGATGTTAAAACAGCGTTCCTTAACAGGGACATTGATCATGTAATTTATATGGTGCAACCAGAAAACTGTGTCGGGTGACCCAAAGAATATAGTTTGCAAACTTAAGAAATCCATCTATGGACTCAAACAGGCGTCTCGATAATGGTGTTTTAAATTTCATCAAGGTATCATCTCATTAGGCTTCAAGATGAATTTGGTTGATGAATGTATATACTATAAGTTCTGTGGGAGTAAATTTACTTTTCTGGTTTAGTCGATTGACATTTTACTTGCCAGTAACAATGAAGACTTATTGCATAAAACCAAGAACTTTCTAGCTAAGAACTTTGAGATGAAAGATCTTGGAGATGCATATTTTGCATTAGAAATCCAAATACACTGAGATCGTTCTCATGGTATACTTGGATTATCACAAAAGACCTACATTGAAAATGTTCTGCAAAAATTTGACATGGAAAGTTGTAAACCAGGTGATACTCCGTTATCTAAAGGAGACAAGTTTAGTCTCAATCAGTCCCCTAAAAATGAAATTGAGAAAGCACAAATGAAGGATATTCCTTATTCTTCAACAGTTGGGAGTATCATGTATGCTCAAGTATGTACGCGTCCATACTTAGCGTACATTACATGAATGCTTGGTAGATACTTGAGCAATCCAGGGTTGGACCATTGGAAATCAGCCAAAAGGGTCTTATGGGTACTTACAGAGGACAAAAGGACACATGCTAGTATATCAGAGGTCAGAAAAGCTTGAGATCGTAGGATATACCGACTTTGATTTTGCTTTTCCTGGATGTCAAGACATCATGAAATCTACTACAGGCTATGTTTATACATTAGCAAAAGATGCCATTTCTTGGAAGAGTGCTAAACAGACTATTATAGCCTCTTCAAAATGGCTGCAGAATTCATTGCTTGTCATGAGGCATCCAATCATGGTTTATGGCTACGGATTTTTGTCATGGAGCTACGAATTGTAAAGGCCACTCAAGTTATTTTATGACAATATGTCCGCAGTTGCATTTGCAACTAACAGGAGCTCAGCGAAATCAAAGCATATTGATATCAAGTTCCTGATTGTTAAGGAAAGAGTTGAATATAAGCAGTTGTCTATAGAGCACATTGGTACAAAGTCAAACATTGCGGATCTGCTTACGAAGGGACTGCCACCCAAAATATTTCATGGGCATGTTGCTCGTATATGTGTCATGTCATCTAAAGATGCTCAGTTTTAGTGGGAGTTTGTAATTTTATAGTGCTCTTATTTTTAGACAACATTTCAGTCTCCAATTTACGCATATTTGGTTTATGTCTTCAGAAATAAAATACTGTTTTTATTTGGCTTTATATTCCAATTCTATGTTTATAAATGTGTATGAAAATGTGTTTAATTTTATGATCTCACTAAGGTTAAGGAGCATCAATTGAAAATAGACATGTTAGATCACGTTACATGTAATTTCCATGCTACACATCCACTTCATAATCCATGTCATTCTTTTATATTAGCACGGTAACCACTGATGAGTCGAGCTGCAATTGCCGCGGCAAAGATCTCTTTGATCCCTTACTAATCTAATTGATGAACCGGATTGTTTTTGACTCATTAAAGAAATGACATCAAGTTAAGATCTTATTTGGTTGTATGCATAATGAAATATAATTATAAAGTTTAGCATATAGCCCAAGTGGGAGATTGTTGGAACTTATCCAACTCAGTTGGATCTTAATCCAACGCTGGGCTAATATGCGAATATAATTATATAATGCTACACTGTCATATTAAAACCCGTTAAATAAGTGATCTCATTTAATTGATTAAATAGGCTTAAATGAGTCAAGTAGGTTGTGGGCCTTTATGTGTAGAGATTATTGGGCTTCAATTCATTGATGGGCCGAATTGTAAACCATAGACTAAGGAGGCTAGCCTATTTATATGCGGTCATGATCTCCGAAACACACGAACATGGGAGCTGTCTTTTCTACGTCCCGTCGATAGAAGAGAAACCGTGAGAAGGGCAAATGAATTCTCTAACGGTTGATTCGTGTGGATCTGGAAGATCTTTCCGCTACGTCATCCAAATCATCGTCTTCATAGATTCAGGTATGATTCCTATCAGAGAAGGTAAAGTTTTAAGATTCAGCAGGCCTACATCTAGATTTGTATTATTAGGGTTGTATACACATGTAGATTTCTAGTTCTATTACTTGTTACATGTGACTGATGTCAAATATAAATTCACACTGTAAGTATACCATTGTTGAACAAAAAGATAAATATATGTACTCAGTGAAAAGGTTCAAACGTCAGTTTGGCAAGCACATAATGGCATAAAGAGGAAAATTTGTGAACAAGCCTATTTCAGAAATTTTTGCTCAAATCCATTTTGGATTTGAAAGATTCCTTAGGCCCCCTTAATCAGAATATATTCAGCAGAATTATTTTTTTGCCCATTAAAGCGGGTATCTCTGCTGCAGTTGGGCTACAAGTAGAGTGGAAACATATAGTTGCAGCCTGTTGGTGTAAGCAATACTTGAAATATAATAGCACCTGAACTACTTTTCTTCAAAGTCAGTCACTTAACCTGTCTATATTCACCATCAGGAATACCCCTTTTGAGAAGTGCCTTGGCAGCTTCTACTATTTCCTGTTTCTTTAACTTCGCATTAGATCCCTTGCTACGGAAAAGCCCAAGAACTACATCTCTGCCGGAAAACAACCAACAGCTAAGTACAAATGGCTATGAAATTACTCATATATGGTAATAATATTTAAAAACACACAGAAATGAGAAGATAAGATGGAAAACCTAAAAGGATCATGTGCTGGATGCTCCCCAGACCGCAAAAAATATACATTCTGGACTTCAACAGCAACTTCCCTCAAAACTGACAACAAGTCAACAGAAGGGCCTGATGCAGCAATAGCTATGGCACTAACAAGTGCTTTAGATTTAGAATCCTCTTTCGGGCGAGAAGATATGGAGAGGGCGTAATCCCGTAATTCTTGCCGTATTGAGTTTATGCTGTAAAATTCACATATATGGTGTCTTAACGGTTCTGATGATAAGAATATAAATGAGATCAATGCAAAACAGGAAGCTAGATTAGATGGTTAAACCGAACATTTTGTTATAGCTCATAAACAATACATCTTAGAATGGAGTCATGTACGTAATTAAATCAATTACCACCACATAACAAGGTCATTTACGTTAAACATTGGTTACGGTCGTGAACACTACATAATGCCTAAATTTACTGCATCATGGAAAAAAATTCAGAGAAACTGAACTCAACTGTAGAACATATTCAGTAAAATGACTGTTTTACCATGATTTTCGGTTACATGGGTTGCCGTCATGAATAACTAATATGTGGATGGAGCGTATGCTGTATACTTTCTTACGTAAAAGATCATTTCGGTCCCAAAGGTTACATGGGTTGCCGTCATGAATAACTACTATGTGGATGGAGCGTATGCTGTATACTTTCTTATGTAAAATTAACAAAGCAAACTTCTACCTGCGAGCATTTCGGTCCCGAAGAATATGTAAAAGAGCCTTTTTGAGAGATTCCCGATTTTCGTTTGACATAGATGTTGTCCCCAAGCTTCCAGATCCATCAACAACTTTGTTTGAACCAGTGACCACTTTATGTGCAGAATTTTTCACCTTAGCCATGTTTTGAATTCGAGATTTATTGGCCATCACAGGTTGACCTCTTCCAGCTTTAGACAAATACTCCGTGAGATATTTGCCTCGAGTTGACCATGCAAATTCCTGTTCCTTTACAATTTCTAGATGGCCTTTTATAAAGGATGAATCCCGCTCCTCTCTGAATTTCCAGTCCTTGAAGGAGGACCTCTCATAAGCTAATGGTCTCAGTAAACGTGGCAGAGAGTCATCACTCACTTTTAACCCTCTCAGCTTGTTTGTTTTAATCACATGGTTCTCACTGAACAAGAAAAGGATGTAGTCTCTCAGTTGAGCTTCATGGCCTTCACAGATCAAAGAACTTTTGGTGACCCATATCCCTTGAACCAAAAATGCATTGCGTTCAAGCATCTTCAAGAAATCTTCTTCTGATGTGGTAAGATCAAGATGCCTAAGAGCATCAAAGCGATTTACTTGACGACCCTGCCATGGAAAGGATTGATAGATTAAAAATAAGAGTGTGGAGTTCAAAATGATAGGGAGATTATATATTAAAGTACAAGAAAACTTAAGAACATAACTTCAACTTCACTTTGTTTTCAACGACAGTCATGGTGACAGCATAACTTCTGAACAAGCTAATCAAGTAAATGCTATGATACGAAAACAAAAACAAAACAAAACCAAGCATCACGTGATTTCTTGATTAACACGTAATATGTTGGACAATAAAGACTTATATGGAGCTTACCTTACAAAGCCACTCTTTTAACCGCTCTTCCAGTGGCATTGAGGGCAAGAATCTGTAAAATAAATAAGTAAAGAATTAAACCAGATGCATAAAAGATATTGTATATTTCATTGTTGCAGATTTGGTAGAGAACCGCAATTAGGATGAGCATAAGAAAATTATATTAAAAATATACATTAATAATGGTGGCTAAGAATCAAGTTTGGATTCAAATTAGTCTTTTTTAGAGTTTGAGTCGCTTTGGACTTTAAGTCTATGAGTCCTTTCATATTTCCTTTAATTGAGTCCTTAACTTATTATTAAGTCTTTTGAGTTCCCTTAAGACGATGACTCTTTTATTTTATTTTATTTTAAAGTTTCAATTTTGTTAGGAATCTGCGTATGAGTTTAGAAAGTAGTTTAATTTCTTCTCCTATAAATATAGGTAAATGTCTGGCATTTTGATTATAAGTGAGAATAAAATTATGAGTTTTGTAAACTTGGTTTGTAATCTATTAAGATCATTTGCATGAGAGGTACGAGAGTGTGCGAGGAATTGTTTGGACGTGAGGGCCAAATGAGTTTTCAAAGCACAAAGTGTTAAAGTAGGTGGTCCGATCTTTAGGGTTCGAGGCCCGAAATTTATCATATTTTCCTATCAAATCTATAATTCCTTCAGTTCTTTTCCGAATCTACAAATGTCTTCCACTACAAATCCTAAACCCCTTCCGTTTCGCATCATGTTTAGCATCAGAGAAAAATTATATTCTTTTCTAACCCTCAATCATCTTTTTCAACTCCGAGCCAATATCACATCTGATACAAAACTTAATTGTCAGGTTCGGGCTGGATTTTCGTCAAAAAACAATATGACCAAATTGAAAACCCAATTTTTCTTTTTTAAAAATTCCAAATTAATTTTGGTTTAACTCCTAAGACTAGCAGCTTACGCAATCCACATCCTAACGGTTTTGATCGTACGCACATAAGTTCTCTCTTCTTTACCTCAATCTTAATGTTCTTTCTATCTCACTCTTGATCCTGATTTCTCTCTGCTTAAGCCTAGATCTACAACACATAATTTATAGTCTCTGATAAGCCTTACAACCGTATCAGCTCCATCCCCCAGACCACCTCTCTCACGCTAACCCCTTTCTGAGTCGGCTTCCTCTCTTTCACAATTTTCTTCTCCCAAATCATGTAAATATCACTTGCCCCTTAACCTGATAGTGATGATGATCATGATGGCATGCCATAGCCGGATACTAACAGCGTTCAAGGGGTTGTTCTAGCCGGGTAACTGCGGCATTATGGGATGTTAGAGGAAGGCAGAAGGATTCAACTCAAAGGTAATATGATCTCGTTGTCACCTCCTCGCAACTCCGTCTGGAGCTCTTAGATCACTAGAAAAGAGCAAAAATATTCATTTCCCCTCTTTTGCTTTGATGAGTGAAATATTGAAAAATTAATGCTGCAGTTAGAAAATTTTCTTTTTTTTTACACGATAATTACAACTTTGATATTTTATCTGAGAATACATTGAAGTGCATTTTGGGCATATTGTTCTTGTATTGGAGATAACAGCTAGAAATTTTGCATACCATGTTCAAATACTGGCTAGTATCTTTGTAATTTTTTGTGCATTCTTTGGTATTTTTTTGAAAACTTTTGTGATTTTTATACAAACCAAAATAGGCACAAATTCTAAATTAGCCTGGCCAACCCAAGCCTAACCTAACCGAATTTTACAGTTCAGTTTGGTTCAGTTTTGGTATAAAAACAGTTTGGTCATGTTTGAGTTGGAAATCATCAAAATAAGAAGCAAAATGTACAAAGTTGATGGTTCACTGAATTTCAGAACCAAAATCTACAAAGTAAGAACTTCCAAGGAATGAATACAAGAGAAGACCATCGAGAACAGATAAAACATAAACTTGGGCCTAATTCATAGAATTTATCTCGGGCAAAATCTCCACTTCAAGATTAGATTTGGATTCATAATCCTTTCTTTATTTCCTTTGATTTTATCATCCCTAAGAAAGCACCAAACCTCTCTCTTTCTCTCTGACGATCAGCAACACACACACCGATGTGATCACATTCTACCTCCGTGTTGAAGTGGTATTGGTTCGGGACCTGGTTTTGGAATGAACAGTTGGGTTTCAGGTATGCATCCAAGTCAAGCATCAACAAAGACCAAACTCAAACATGGATTATATTCGAAACTTCTGCTTTTTATTGAGTATTGACCTTGAAGCATACTTGTCATACCCTAAGTTTGATATATAATAATTCCAATGAAATTAAGGCTCATTTGAAGGTAGCAATTTTTAGGGAGTAATCATGGAGAAACTCCATATTTTATGTGAGTTTTTTCTAGGGATTTGGTTGTAAAAATCTGATTTTTAGTGGATTTTGGCGGAAATGTGGAATTTTTATGGTGAAAAGTGGGATTTTAGCACTAGAAAAGGGATTTTGAGGGGAAAGGGATAATTTTATTGATGGAATAAAGGAAATACAAGGATAGGTGACCTCTTTCGAGAGGAGGACCACTCTCCCAAGCTTCAATTTGAGAGGAAGCCACACTATCCCACTAGATTTAAGGGATTTGTCTCTAATCTCAATCAATTTCTTCACAAAACTCCACATAAACCCATTCTCTAATCTCCCCCTTATTTATAATAAAACTCCTAATGAGCCACAACCTTTAAATTACCAAAATACCTCTCACCTAGGGGTTTCAGCCTCAAATTACAGATCTGTCCCCTGGACCCTCAAAATTACAAAAATGTCGATGGGCCAGAAATTACGGATATGCCATTATGTCAAAAATTACTGTTTTGTCATTCGGTACGATCTCATCATTATGTTGCTTATGCCATTATGTCCAAAAATTACTGTTTTGTCATTCGGTGCGATCTCATCATAATGTTGCTTAGGCTAGAGTCTGAAAAATTCACATTCAAGTGGTGGGTACAAATGGTGCCTAAGCATAACCAAACCATAAGTGAGGGAGACTAAGTGTTACAGCATAGTGGTTAAATGTGTGGAACTAAGTGCCACATTAAGATGTGTATATATACACAAACTTAAGAGCTACATAAGTGCCACATGAAGCTACGTACTCCAAGCTAAATCCAATACCACACTAGGATGTGTTAGGGCCACCTCTTCAACATGTGGGAGTCATATCTAAACATCACACATCATTTGGCGAAGCATTTAGACATCATACCTTGTATGGAAAGAGTATATCACGTCTAAGCATGAAACATAAATAGTTCAACTAAGTCAAAAAGTACTCATAGCTAGCATTTTTGAGGGAGGAACCACATCAAAAGTCCGTAATGAAACATGCTTGGGTTGTACCATGATGAGTTGTCACCTGGAATTCCCTACTTGAGGCATGCCAATTTTAATATTACCATATGACATGGATGTACTTGATCATGGTTGTTTATTAGCTAAGTGCTTTCTAATCATATGTAATAGCATACGTCTCATAGACATCGATAAGCCGATCGGGGCTAACATGATATGAAACCATGTCACCTAAGAATATTCTTTAAAATATCCTCAAATAGAAGTATGATGTTCGATGCATGTGTTCAACACACATTTGATACGATACGGCTACATAGTCGAAATGTTCATGTTACCTAAGTAATAACTAAAGAAGTTTGTGGGAAGGGGAATCATAATGTTAAACATTTATAAGAGGTAACCGATAACCACGGCACACACGTGCACACGCAGCAAGAAAGCAAGCATACAAGACACAATGCTACCTTTCTTTTTCTCACAGATGCATCCTGAATTTTTAAATTGTAACTGTAAACTAATTGTGTCCCTAGACTCCCTACTTTTTAGTCGGTGTAGGATAGGTAATTAAAGTTCTAGTCAATATTATTAATATCATTTATAGCATCGACTTTTGGGGGGCATGAAGGACACTACATCAGCTTCTAAAACCTGACGATTTGTCTAGATTAATTGATGAAGAAAATTAGGCAATCGAATGTACAAAATCTACAAACGTAGTTTAATTTCCAACTTTGAGAAGTTTGAAGCCTCACGTAGATTGAAAATCAAAAGTCAAGTGCATATCTGTTGACAAGTAGATTATGCAATAATGGGAATGAAAAAAGTTAAGGAATTCTAGATAACAATGCTAACTACATGAATATACGAAGCACCTAAACCATTTGTACAGAAATTCTATATATGATATGTTTTTATATATGTACATTGAGAAGAATGGGGAACATATGACTGGTGGCTAAGCTACATGCACTCGAAAAGTCCACCCTTTCTTTTTTTAGATGATCCGAATCATTCATTTTGATCTTTATATTCTAAAACCCCAAAACAAAAAAAATTGGGTAAACCCAAGGGTTTTGCTCGTTCATCTACTCATCACAAATTTAATGGTTTTGCATGAATAAATTTGTTTATGATGCATGGATGGATGAACAAGCAAAACCACTTAGATTCATTTAATAATTGGTGTTTTGAGTTTTTAAATTATGAAGATAAAAAGAATTGTCTGAATAAATAAGGATGGAGTTTTCGAGGGTGACATATGTGGCTTAGTCACGTCATATATTTCACGTTATTCTCGTGTATATAAATATAACATAGATACGCTAAAGAGCAATCACAGTTTAAAAATTTATACCTTGACGAAGGCACTCGTGGGTTCATTTTAGCAGTTGATGTTCCCGGACACAAGGAGTTTACATATTCGGACCTTAAAAGAACATTCAAGTGTTACTACAAATACAATTTCCTGGAAGTGATCAACAACGAATAATGTTACATGAGAACTTATGGGTGAGAAAACTGATCTTACGGATTCATCACAAAGTTGATATTGTTATCTACATGTGCCATTATCTTTTGTTGATACTTGCATGAAAGCGAACTGCCTCTTGGATGATACTCCAGTGAAATCCAAGGCTGCTTTGTAATACATTCACAAAAGAAAAAAAACCCATTCATGCTGGGAAGAAAAATTCTGAAAAAGCAGAATCTGGAATATTTTTTGTATTGCAAGTTAACTTCAATCATAACAAAATAGCAAAATAAGTTGCTTGAGAGCTGGTGCATAAGAAGCTAGCAAGAGGGGCAGATGCATCTAAATAAATTAGGATAAACATGGATTAAAGGATAAATAACATGCTCTAGAAATGTAGCCTAGACTTGAAACATCGCCTGATCCAATCTTCTCCTTCTAGGAAATCTGATAGAATCTGGAATGTTATGTGGGGAGTACTGACAAGCAATCAATCTGTTATATTTCCACTTCCAAAATTAGCGGTGTTGGGGGCCTCAAAATAATTTCAGAAACATAAATGAAGAAATAGAAATTAAAATTAAAATGCAAACAAAAATAGATGTATGTTGCCAGAATTCATCGGCTGATTCCATTAAGAGAAATAAATACAAAAGGGCACGTGTTCAATCTGACTACAACCAAAGCAGGTGTGCGCTCACCCATACAAACCATCATATCGTGTATGATTTTGGACAAGAAACTGACAAAATTGCATAACAAAATGCATACATAAAATGAAATGGCAGTGATTAATCGTCAGGATCATTAACCTGGGTTGACGAGCAACAAGGGACAAAACTGTTGACACAGTCTCCTCGCAGCATAAAATCAAGGAAACAATCGAAGAATCAAAGGATCACATTGGGTAGAGTTTGTGCAGCACCTCTGAAGCAAGCTCTTGTTTAGAGACCGTTGGTTTGGGCAGAATGTAGGGGACAACCTTTGTTATCCAGAAATACTTGATGCACTTCCGTCCTCATAAGACAACAACAAAGCTACATAGAAGTTGTTTGGCATTGTTGGAAATACTGGCTCTCAAAAGCCTTTATTTCATTCCCACTAACTCTTTTAGTCCCACATTGCTTGGAATATTTTCATTGGAGGAATTTATTAGGAAGTTGTAGAGACTTGTGGATGTGGCCCAAGGGGTACAACTCTTTTGTGAAGGAGAGCTGACTTACACGCACGCGTCGCCGCCGGCTGGCCGTGTCGTGTCGTGATGCTCGAGTCTTTCCTTTTTTGGATGGAGTGCCTGTTGATTGCAGCTGTTAATGACCAAACGACTATTTGATTAATTGCAGCTGTTACAACGTTAATTATTTTTTGACCGTTTGAGTTCTGTAACTTTTATTATTGAATCATATAAATAGACGTGCCTCATTTTCTTCTGACACACGAAAAATTTGCTTCCTCCAAAATTTGCTTCCTCCAAAATTTCTCTCTTCTTCTGCTCGTTCCTGGGGAGCAGTACTGTGCAAACTCCAAAGTTTCTGGCCGCGAGCGAACACGGTCAGATGTTGTTGTGTTAACCTTAGAGAGCAACCGGTGATATCGATTACCACCGAGGTCGCGACGTAATTGCTTTCAAGTCAGTGGTCGTCCCACGACACAGCCTTCGTTCTTCTAGTAAGTATATTGTTCGTCTATATTTCTTCGCTTTCCTATACAATTATCCTCTATTCCTATACATTCTGTTGCGCTGTTCCTTCGCCATACAGCCATAGTCTCATACCTCTTTTAACCAACATTTTGAAAGCAATTAATTTCGGTATTACTATGGCTATCCTCACAAACAAATCCATCCTTGATCTTTCTAAATTGAAACCGCTCGATGGTACTAATTACAAATGCTGGTCCCAAAAACTTCTTATGTTCTTTGAACAACTAGAAATCGACTGTCTTGTTCACCGACTATCCCTTTGTCACTGCTGCTGTCGAAAACACCATTACCACCACTGCTGTTGCACCTGCTACTAAGTCTACTGAATATGAGATTAAGAAGTATGAGAAGGATAACAAACCGTTAGATGCCACCTTTGTAATCATATGAAAAATTCTATGTTTGATTTATTTATGATTCATAAATCTTCTAAATTTATATGGATTCCCTAGAGAAGAAATAGGGTGCAGATGATGCAGGGAAGAAGTACATTTTTGGAAAATGGCCGAATTTCCAGATGGTAGATGATAACCTATAATGGAGC
Organism: Scilla litardierei; assembly: GCA_030789695.1. NCBI lineage: Eukaryota > Viridiplantae > Streptophyta > Magnoliopsida > Asparagales > Asparagaceae > Scilla > Scilla litardierei. Next base: position 83,146 of record JAULAV010006088.1, read on the forward strand.
AGGTTCATATCTTGAGAACCTGTGTGCTGATGTTCTTAATGAGGGCATGAAGATGCGCGAAATCTTTCAAGCGAACATGTTATTGGATATGTTACCACCATCATGAAATGAATACAGGAATCACCTCAAACACAAGAAGAAAGATCTGTTGCTGCAGGAGCTGATCAGTCACATAGTCACATGAGAACTGAATAGGTTAATCGCCTCAAAGATAAGCCTGATTCTCTTTCTGTCAATTCTATAAAGGCTAACATCGTTGAATTTACTAGTTCTTTCAACAAAAACAGGTTCAAAGGCAAGAAAACCTTTAACCAAGGACAGAATAAGAAGAAATGCCGGTTCACCAAACCAAAAGGTAAGGTCCAGAAGCCAAATGTGGTATGCTATGTCTGCAGCAAGCCGGGCCATAAGGCCTATAAAAGCACTCAACGCCAATCAATGTTTTGAAAGGCGGTAAAGGCTTACGCCTCAAGGGGCGCCTTAGGGCGAGGCTCACCTCCAGCGCCCTGAGGCGCGAGGGAAGAGGCCTTTACTTGTCGAAGGCGCTCAAAGGCGTACGCCTCAGTTCGGAGGCGCATCAAATGCGTTAGGGTTTTCACGCCTTCAACATGTGATTTTTTGCAATTTTTTATTTCCCAGGTATAAAAGCTAAAGGAGAGAGAGAAAGAGAGAGAAACGACTCGTCGCCGCCTTGATTCGTCGCCCCAGATAAAGATGATGTTAGTAGCCTAGGACGTTTTGGGGGGAGATGGCTTAAGTGAAGATTCTGCAGTTGATGATGTGTAAGAGTAGATTTAGAGTCTAATTTTGCAACTCAAATACTCTGATCTTTTTTTGGATGTTTTATATTTGTCTTTGGAGTGTTATTTTAATATTTTGATACTTTTTTTTGGTGAGAAATATTTTGATACTTTAATGATGGTTTGAAACTTAAATATATGTTTTTACATCTATATTTCAGAATTATGTGGTTATAATGTGTTACGCCTTACAACACGCTGAAGGCTTACGCCTTACGCGTTGAGGCTTACGCCTCGCGTCACGGGTCGAAAATACGCCTCACGTCACGCCTTCGCGTTTTAAAACTTTGACGCCAATGACCCCAGAAGACGCTCCAGAAGCAAGGTGGAAATGCTGCTGCTCAAGCTAATCTGGCTGAATAGGATGACGTCATCGTTGTTGTAGTCGTTGAAGCGAACCGGGTGGCCAGCAACATTGATTGGGTATTGGACACTGGCGCTACACGGCACCTCCGCGCCAACAAGGAGCTTTTTCATGACTTCAAAGACAATGCTGATACATAATGCGTCTTCATGGGAAACTCGACCGCTATTGGAGTTGCTGGTAGAGGTACAATCTTGCTGAAACTCACTTCAGGAAAGACCATATCCCTCAACAATGTCTTATAAGTCCCATCACTAAGTCACAACCTCGTGTCGGGTGCCTTAATGAATAAAGCTGAACTGAAACTTGTCTTTGAGGCTGACAAGGTTGTAATCACTTGCAGTGGGGACTTTGTAGGGAAGGCGTATGAGTGAGGATCTGTTTATTCTTAATGTTGCTTCTGAAATTCTGAATAAACATGACTCTGTTTATGTTACTGAAATTCTGAATAAACATGATTCTGCTTATATTTACCGAGTTTTTAGATTTATGGCATGGCCGACTAGGGCATGTCAATATTGCATATATCAAAAGGCTAAGGAACTTGGCTCTAATACATGCAATAAGCTTAACAGAATTTTCCAAATGCCCTGTTTGTGTAGAAGCTAAGCTCACTAAAACCCCATGTAAACCTATCTCTACTAGGCAATCAGACCTTCTCAAACTAATTCATACGGACTTAGCTGACTTCAAAATACCAAGAGCAAAGGAGGAAAACATTACTATATCACATTTGTTGATGATTACTCTAGGTTCACTAGGGTATACCTTCTTAGAACTAAAAGTGAAACAGAAGATATGTTTATTAAATACAAGGTTGAAGCAGAAAACCAACTTGATAAGAATATCAAGAGAGTTAGATCTGAGGAAGGTGGAGAATATAGTACCAACACCCTAAAGGATTATTGTGAGAAGAATGAGATTATACATGAGTTTAGTGCCACTTACCAAAACAAAATGATATAGCTAAACGTAAGAACAGAACCTTGAAGGAAATGATGAATGCTATGCTTTTGAGTTTAGGGATGTCTGATGACATGTAGGAGGAAGCAATTCTTTCAGCTTGTCATGTTCTTAACCATGTACCCCATAGGAAACTAGACAAGACACCTTATGAGAAGTGGACATGATATACTCCCAACCTAAATTTTCTTAGAGTGTAAGTGTGTTTGGCCAAAGTAGGTCTACCTGACTTTAAGAAGTCTAACATTGGACCTAAGACCTATGATACTGTGTTCATTGGGTATGCTCATCATAGTGCTGCTTATAAATTCATGTTTTTAATATATCAATCTATTTCTGAGTCTAAAGATGCAGAATTTTTTAAGCAAGTGTTTTCTTTGAAAAAGGAATACATGTCTCTTATGCCTACTGGTGTTTATATGCCTAATCTTTCAACATTATCTGATGATGTGCGTACAAATAGTTCTAATTTTACTAGTATATTACTGATGAACCTAGAAGGACTAAGAGGCAAAGAACTGAAACCAGCTTTGGACCTGTCTTTATTACTGCTTTCCTATCAGAAACTGCATGTATAGATCTGCTTAGTGATGAGCTTGTGTCTGCCTTTATGATAGAAGACCCAAAAACTTATGATGATTCAATGAGATCAATTAATGCTAGTTTTTGGAAAGATGCTATTAAAAGTGATCTTGATTCTATTGTTTCTAACCAAACTTGGGATTTGACTGAGTTACGTAAAGGTAGTAGACCCATTAGTAGTAAATGGATCTTCAAGAAAAAGATGAGATCTAATGGTTCAATAGAAAAGTTCAAAACTAGACTTGTGATTAGAAGTTTTACCCAAAAGAAAGGCTTAGATTATTTTGATACTTATTCTTCAGTGACCAAGATCGCTACGATAAGGACTCTAATTGCCTTAGTAGCAATTCATGAGTTAGTTGTACATCAAATGGATGTCAAGAAAGCCTTTTTAAATGATGACCTAGAGGAAGTAATCTACATGTCCCAACCCGAGGGATTTGTGACTGTTAGTCAAGAGAATAAGGTATGCAAGCTTAGAAAATCTCTATATGGTCTAAAGCAAGCACCTAAGCAATGGTATGAGAAGTTTAACAACACTTTAGTGAAGAATGGCTATATTGTGAATACATCTGACTCTTGTGTTTATTCTAAACTAATAGGATTAGATTGTGTGATTATATGCCAATATGTAGATGACATGTTGATTTTTGGGAACAATCTGGACGTTGTGAATGATACCAAGAATTTCTTATCGTCTCAGTTTGAGATGAAAGAACTAGGAGAAGCTGATGTTATTTTAGGAGTTAGAGTGATTAGAAACTCTAGTGGCATCTCCTTGTGTCAATATCATTATGTGAAAAAGGTGCTGAAAAAGTTCAACTATTTTGATGTTGTGACTGCTAAACTTCCCTATGACCCCTAGCATACATTTGAAAAAGAATTTACAAGAGAGTGTTTTCCAATCTGAATATGCTAAAATCATAGGAAGAGTGATGTTCCTACTTGACCTGATATAGCATATGCGGTTAGTAGGCTAAGTTGTTATACACATAACCCTAGTAACGAACATTGGAATGCTCTTCATCGTTTGCTAAAATACCTGAAAGGAACGAATGATTGGTGTTTGCATTTCAGCAGATTTCCTGCTGTTTTAGAAGGATTTTGTGATGCAAACTGGGTTTCAGGTAATGATGAAATAAGTTCAACTAGTGGTTTTGTTTTTTTACTTTGGGTGGATGCGCTATATCATGGAAGTCTTCAAAACAAACATGCATAGTACGATCCACCATGGAATCTGAATTCATTGCTCTTGAGTTGGCAAGGCAAGAAGCTAAATGATTAAGGAACTTAGCAGACGTGCCACTGTGGGGGGAACTACGTCAGTTTCCCTTCATTGTGATCTTAAGCAGCCATTGGAGTTGCTAAAAACAGTGTCAACAACGGGAAGAAAAGACACATACGCATTAGGCATGGTGTGCTTAAACAACTCCTGAAAAATGTAGTAAGTTCTTTGAAATATGTGAGGTCCGAAAGAAATTTTACAGAAACACTAACCAAGGGGTTGCCAAGGAAAGTGGTTCTTGATTCATCGATGGGATGTGGCTAAAGCCCATGAGTTAAGATAATATGTTTGATACCCAATGTGGTCTAACGAAACCATATGATCCTTAACATACATTACAGTTCCATCCCTATGACATGCGGTAGTGTTTTTGAATCCATAGCCAAGTTTTGGTGGTGCCCGTGAGAAGCACTTGATGGATTCACTTTGAGATAAGTCCATAACCAGATTTTGGTGGTGCTATAGCGAAGCACTTGATGAACTCATTATCTGCCGAGAGGTTGAGCAATATGCTCTTAATGGTTCCATGTCCCTTGTGGTGGTGCTATAGAGAAGCACTTGATAGACCATCTACATGAGTGTGAAGGTTTGGCTGCCTTCTATAAAAGACAAATGGCAGTTTTTCGAGAGCACTCATGAGATCCGAGGTGTGCACATGGCCTTAAAGCGCTTGATATGTATCACGGAGTTTGCACATACTCAAGGTTACAATATGTGTTGTGGAGGTCTCAACCGAACTCTAATGAGTTCAAGAGAAATTCACTCATTAGAAAGTTAGTTGTTGCCTCACTTCACTATGTATCAATTCAATCGAAAGACATTGCTGCTTAATTATATATCCTTTCTTTACACAAGATTTCTTCGTTTCTTTTCCCGAGCCATTAGTGGGTGATTGCTAGAAATAATGGCTCTCAAAAGCCTTTGTTTCATTCCTACTAACCCTTTTAGCCCCACATTGCTTGGAATATTTTTCTTGAAGGAGTTATTAGAAAGTTGTTGAGACTTGGAGATGTGCCCCAAGGGATATGACTCTTTTGTGAAAGGAAGATGAGTTACATGAGCATGGGTCCACCACACGCGCCGCCACCGACGGCCCGCCGTGTTGTGACGTGACGCACACGTCTTTCCTTTTTTGGACCTAGCCTCTTAAATGTCTTAACATTCCAATTTTGATTGCCCTTAAATGTCTCAACGTTTCAATTTTGATTGCAGCTGTTGATTGCAGTTGTTAATGACCAAACGGTTATTTGATTAATTGCAGCGGTTACATCGTTAATTATTTTGCCCGTTTGTTCTGTAACTTCTCTTATTGAATCATATAAATAGACATGCCTCATTTTCTTCTGAGACAAGAAAAATTTGCTTCCTCCAAAATTTCTCTTCTTCTACTCGTTATCCTGGGTAGTTGTCTATGCAAACTCCAAAGTTTCTGGCCGCAAGTGGTCGCGTCCAGATGCTGATGTGTTAATCTTGGGGAGCAACCGGCAATATCGATTACCACCGATGTCGCGAAGTAATTGCTTTCAAGTCAGTTGTCGTCCCACGACACAGCCTTTGTTTTTCTGATAAGTATTTTGTTCGTCTCTGTTTCTTCGCTTTCGTATACAGTTATCCTCTATTCCTATACTGCCTTGTTCCTTCGCCATACTGCATAATCTCATACCTCTTTTAACCAACAAACATCACCAGATGCAAGCTCATGTACATGGCATAGCCGACCAAGGCAACTGGAATGCAAAGTTACATTAAATTACTCCTACGGCTAGATATAAAAGTAAAGTATAGCGAGGTTGATAAAGGAGAAATGCTAATTTTTGTTTGGTTGATTGGATGATTCCATTTCCTCTTCTATAATCATCTTATTTATAGTTGATCGCTCCTTATTTTACACCTTTTTTCTGCATGCTTTCATGTCATTTCGATCGCCCATATTGAGTTTTCACGATTATTCGACGAAGCCGCGTTGCTTTTCACTATTTCTTGTTTTTGTCGTATTTCAGGAGATATGGAGCGATCTGGAGCGAAAATGAGATCAAGGGACTTTCACGCGCACCGGAGCGCCGCCCACGACTTTATTGAGGAGTTAGCAGCGTTAGAGGATGAGCGGAAGAGGAAGAAATTCGATAGAATCGACGAGGAGACGAGGAGGAGAAGAAAAGAGCCCAGAAGCAGTTCACTCGGCCGAACAGATAGTTCACTCGGCCGAGTGAAACGGATACAGACTGCCGATTTTCAAAGTTCACTCAGCCGAGCAAGAAATTTCACTCGGCCGAATCGAGAAGCACACTCGCCCGAGTCTGACAGGGATTTTCTCCCAAAAAGCAGCTGACTTACTGGAAATTTGAGAAGACCCACTCGGCCGAGCAAGAAAGCTCACTTGGCCGAGTGAAGAAGCCCACTCGTCCAAGTGAGACAGGGTGACAGACCCCCACCGAGTGACATGTTTCACTCGGCCGAGTGGCGCAGTCCGACTGCTACGCGAATTAGGGTTTTTGATTGCGCCAGGGGCAATTCTGTCAGGAATTTCTGGACGAATTTGACTTGTATTTAAACCTAGTTTTATTCCTAGTTTTAGGTGGGACTTGAAGTTATTTTTGACGGCTATTCTTATTGTAATTCTCGGCTGGAGATCATAGACGCGCAATTGGTTTGATCTTTCTCTCTAAACTTCTTATTTTTATGAATTCTCTCTTAACTATGAATTGTGCTATGATCTATTTCTTTATTTCTGAGATTTTTATGATGAATTGTGAGTAGTTTCGTCGTTCTAGGGCATGTGGATGAACCCTATGGATCGGATCTTTGAATTGTGATGAATGAATTGAATTGTTGCTAGGATTGATAAAAGGCTAGGCTGTGATTGATTTACTACGAGTAGCTAGGAATGTCCATCGATTGAGATTTGTAAGAGATTAGATTCTAATCGATGGGAAGGCATATATATTCGATTTAGTTTTATAATCGAGATTCTCTAGACTTGGTTTGCAAGAGATTGGACCAAAGCTAGGATTTTTATTATAAATCTATAATAATATTCGTTTGCAAGAGATTGGACGAATACGAACTATCATAACCTATATCATAGCTCGAGTTTGCACGAGAGTGGGCTCGAGGTGCGATTGGACGATGATGTCGATCTTCATGCTAGTAGCTTAGGTTAGGGTTTGCACGAGAGTGGGCTCTAATCTATGATGCTATAGACCGGCAATAGCGCGAGAGCGTGAGCTTTGTTCTACATTCAGTTGCGACTAGTTCTCCTCAATTCAAGCATTTCAACATTGAGATTCATGATCCACAAGGATAAGTGACGATCCGTAATGGGAATTTCCTATCCCTAGACGCTTTTATTATATAGAATTCTATTTGCTATTTGAACGACTGTGACACATTACTATCCAAACCATTCCTTTCTACCATAAATAACTAGGTGATCAAGATAGAGTATTGTCATTTGTCCTCCCTGAGTTCGATACCCACTCGCCACTACGCCGTGCGCTTGCGGTAAGACTACAGTCGTTTTCCGGGTGTATATCCGGGCACGATCAATAGTCTTCAGAGGTGCTCTTCTGGATTGCGCCATGAGTCCCACTATTACTACTGGAGCATAACCGCCAACCATTACGGCACTCCACTTCTTGGGTGTAACCACCGACCACTACTCAATTCATGGCTCCACATATAGCCGCCTAGTACTGCTCATCAATTCATGGCTTCACTTACTACCGAACCCACCCACTTGCCACTCTTTTCTCCATGTAACAAGGCATGACTCCATTAACTCCATGAATACCACCACCGAAATCACCCCTTTTATCATGTTATTCATGAGTCGATTTTTGCAATAATCAGGTGTTAACAAGTGGCAAGTTAACTTGACAGCTAGCATTATCCAACTGATAGAAAGAGGAATGTGTAGATCTGGTTAACAACACAACGGTGCACAGTTGTGACCAGACAGGACAAAGATTAGAAACCAAATTCTGTACATGAGAAAAGCAAGATAAAAATGTGATATCCACGCAATGCATGAGTGCATGATGTTAGATGTATATGTATATACTCCCTTTGTATATGGTCTTTTGTGCTTATTTACCATTTCCTGTACTCTATATATATCGGGCTATTGCCCTTGGAATAATACAAGAGAGTTTATTCCTAACATGGTATCAGAGCTAGGTTTAACCTAAACTCTAGCCGTCTTTTTTCCTCTCTCCCCCGTCGCGTCTCAGTCTGCGCGCCGCGCCTGCCGAAGCCGCCCGCGCGCCTGCCGAAGCCGCGCCTGCGCCTGTCGAAGCCGCCCGCGCGCCTGCCGAAGCCGCGCCTGCGCCTGCCGAAGCCGCCCGCGCCCGCCTGCCGCTCAGCCCAGGGCCTCTGATCCCGATGCCGCGAGTCACCCGCCGCTGCTGCCGCACCCTGCTGCGCCGCCGCCGCCTGCTACAGGCGCCCAGGCCTTGCCGTGGCCCCGATCCGCCTCGCCGTGGCCCTCAGATCCGCACGCCGCCTTCGGAACTCCCGCACAGCCCCCAATCCGCCTGCGCGCCGTCCACCTTCGACTCCTGTGACTAGCCGCCTATCTCCGGCCGCCTTACACCCGTCGGTCGCCTGCCGCAATCTAGCCTCCGCCTCCCACGGATCTACCTCTTCATATGGCGTCTCCTACGGATCTACCTCTTCATCATCATCATGTTGCTATCCCTCGGTGTTCGTTGATTTTTGATGGCCTTAATTATAAGGTGTGGGTACCGCACATTCGTCTCCATATGCGTGGTCAGCGCCTTTGGGACCTTCTCACCGGCGATCGTCCTTGTCCACCGCGACCGGTGCTTCCCATCGAGACACCACTCCCCCCACTGCTGATGACACCGCCAAGAAGGCGGCAACCGATGCGTATGCGACTGCTGTTGCTGCTTATTCCTCTCAGGATGTTCTCTATCGGCGGTGGTGTGATGACGATGCTCGTGCCGCCAACATCCTCATCGCTAGCATTGATGTGTCCCTGACTGGTGACATTGTGAGTTTGGCGACGTCTCAGCTGATGTGGGATCATCTTCGCTCTCACTATGAGCCTACCGGTAACTCCCTCTACCTTGCTGTCGTCAGACAGGAGCAGGCTCTTCAGCAGGGTGATGCCACGGTCGATGAGTTCTATGCACAGATATCTTCTATCTGGCGTCAGCTCGACTCTTTGGGACCAGCGATCTGTCGTATCTGCCAGTGTTGCCAGCATCAGCACTCCCACCTGCAGCTTCGTCGGGTCTATGACTTTTTGACCCGACTTCGGCCAAAGTTCGAGCAGATACGTGCCCAGCTGCTTGCCTGTCACCCACGCGTGACGTTCTTGGAGGTTCTTACTGCTATTCGTACTGAGGAGACTCGTCTTCGTACTGCTGGTCTTTTAGCACCCACTGCTTCTATTTTGGCGACCCGTGCTCCTGCTTCTTCTGCTCCTACCACACCAGATCTGCCTTCTGCTACAGCACCCGTGCGAGGTGACACCAGACGCTGCACCTACTGCCACAGAGACAGACATGTGGAGGCGCAGTGTCACAAGAAACGGAGGGATCAGGCTGCTACCAAGAAGAAGAAGGAGACTGACACTGGGGGTTTCACCTCTCAGAGGAGCTCTACCCCATCTGATACTGAGCAGGAGCTTCTCACGTTATTTCGTCGGATGTCTGCTTCTGGGGCATCAGGCTCTGCTTCTTCTGCCAGTCAGCCTCCAGGTACTGCGACACCATCTTCCACCACCTCAGGTACCTCTCCTTGGATCCTTGACTCTGGTGCTTCATTTCATATGACTCCTGACCCTACCACTTTACATTCCATTAGTACTCCCTCCCGCTCTGTCACAGTTCTCACTGCAGATGGCACCCCACTTTCAGTTACTGGGCTAGGCACACTTTCTAGTCCCACTTTTCATGTCCCTGCTGTGTCCCTCGTTCCAAAACTCACCATGCAGCTTATGTCGGCAGGCCAACTTACTGATCATGGCTGTCGTGTTATTCTTGATTCTGACTCTTGTACTATCCAGGATCGTCGCACGGACAGTCTAGTTGGTTCTGGCCCCCGCAGGCGTGATTCTCCGCGTCTTTGGGAGCTTGACTGGCTTCATCTTCCTTCCGCTGCCTCTGCCAGTCCTCCCATCACCATTATTGCCTCCGCCTCTGCTGCATCCTCCACCGGTTCGTTTGCCCAGTGGCATCATCGCTTAGGACATCTCTGTGGTTCGCGTCTTTCTTCTTTGGTTCGTAGAGGTTTATCAGGGTCTGTCTCTGGTGATATGTCTTTAGACTGTATGGGCTGTAAACTTGGCAAACAGTTACAGCTACCTTATCCTACTAGTGAGTCTGTCTCCCAGAGTCCTTTTGATCTTGTTCACTCAGATGTATGGGGTCCGGCCCCCTTCGTTTCGAAAGGGGGTCATCGCTACTATATTATATTTATAGATGATTTTTCTCGCTACACTTGGATATACTTTATGTCCTCTCGTACTGAGGTTTTGTCTATTTATAAATCTTTTGCTACCATGATCCGTACACAGTATATCACTCCCATTCGGATTCTTCGTGCTGACTCTGCTGGAGAATACTTATCTCGGCACCTTCGTGCCTTTCTTGATACACAGGGCACTCTCTCACAGTTTTCCTGTCCTGGTGCTCATGCCCAGAATGGCGTTGCTGAGCGCAAGCATCGTCATTTACTTGAGACTGCTCGTGCCCTTATGATTGTTTCCTCTGTTCCCCCTTAGTTTTGGGCTGAGGCTGTATCTACTGCTACATATCTCAGCAACATGCAGCCATCCTCTCCTCTTCAGGGTGCGATTCCACTTGAGCGCCTTCCTACACCACTTCCAGATCTGCCGTCCTATCCTGAGCTTCGTCTTTTTGGTTGTGTCTGCTATGTCTTGTTGGCCCCTCGTGAGCGTACCAAGTTGACAGCCCAGTCTGCTGAGTGTGGCTTTCTTGGATATAGTGATGTGCACAAGGGATATCAGTGTTGGGATCCTGTAGCTCGACGGATGCGGATTTCTCGTGATGTGACTTTTGATGAGTCTCGTCCCTTCTTCCCTCGTCCTTCTTCATCTTCCAATCCGGCTTCTATTATTGAGCCTCTTTTGTTTCTCACTTTTCCTGATAGTCCACTATCCACCATTCCACCACCCATACCTCCATATCCCCTGTGCCCTAAGCTCCACCACCAGTGCCCCCTGTGCCTCCGGTCACCTCTGCACCTACCCCAGGACATGTTTCTCCCTTTCCTCTTCACTACACTCGTCGTCAGCAAGTCGAGAATCCTCCTGCAGTGCCTTCTCATGAGATGCCCTCCATCACCAGTGACCCTCCTGAGTTGCCCTCTTCCTCCAGTGACCCTCCTCGTTACCACCTTCGTGATCGTGAGTCACTACGCCCTCCTGGTCGGTTTACTTCTCTGGGTGCTATTCTTGCTGAGCCGACCTCTTATCGGGATGCCGCTGCTCACCAGGAGTGGCAGCATGCTATGACAGAGGAGATTGCTGCGCTTGAGCGTACTGGTACGTGGGATCTTGTACCCCTGCCTGCTCGTGTTCGTCCTATCACGTGCAAGTGGGTTTACAAGGTCAAGACCAGATCTGATGGTACTCTGGAGCGCTACAAGGCTCGTCTTGTAGCGCGCGGTTTTCAGCAGGAGCATGTGATAGATTTTGAGGAGACATTTGCTCATGTTGCTCATATGACTACTGTTCGCAGTCTTATTGCTGTTGCTGTTGTTCGTTCATGGACTATTTCCCAGCTTGATGTCAAGAATGCTTTTCTCAATGGCGTTCTTGATGAGGAGGTTTATATGCAACCACCACCTGGTTATTCTGTCCCCGAGGTCATGGTTTGTCGCCTTCGTCGCTCTCTATATGGTCTTCGGCAGGCTCCCCGTGCTTGGTTTCAGCGGTTCTCTTCTGTCGTCACTGCTGCTGGTTTTATAGCGAGTGATCATGATCCTGCTCTCTTTGTCCATACTTCATCTCGTGGTCGGACACTTCTCCTTTTGTATGTGAATGATATGATTATCAATGGCGATGATCCCCAGTTTATTGCTTTTGTGAAAGCACGGCTGAGCGAGCAGTTTCTTATGACGGATCTTGGCCCTCTTCGTTACTTTCTGGGGATTGAGTTTTCCTCCACACCTGATGGCTACTATCTCTCCCAGGAGAAGTATATTCAGGATCTTCTTGATCGGGCTTCTCTTGTTGATCAGCGTATCGCTGATACACCGATGGAGCTGAATGTACACATTTGCTCTAGTGACGGTGAGCCTCTTCTGGACCCCACTCGTTATCGCCATCTTGTTGGCAGTCTGGTCTATCTTGGGATCACTCGACCGGATATTTCATATTCCGTGCACATCTTGAGCCAGTTTGTTTCTTCACCTACTCAGCTCCACTACATCCACCTTCTTCGTGTCCTGCGTTACCTGCGCGGGACCAGCCACCGTCGATTATTCTTTCCACGCTCTGGCCCTTTACAACTCCATGCTTACTCTGATGCGACTTGGGCCAGTGATCCTTCCGATCGTCGGTCTCTATCTGCCTATTGCGTCTTCCTGGGTGGCTCTCTCATCACTTGGAAGACCAAGAAGCAGCAGGCGGTTTCTCGATCGAGTGCAGAGACTGAGTTGCGTGCTATGGCCTTGTTGACAGCAGAGATTATTTGGCTACGTTGGTTACTTGAGGATTTTGGCGTCCCCATTTCCACACCTACTCCTTTGTTGTCTGACAGTACAGGTGCCATCAGTATTGCTCGTGACCCGGTGAAGCATGAGCTCACCAAGCACATTGGTGTGGACGCCTCTTTTACGCGTTCACAGGTACGGGATAAGATTATTGCTCTACAGTATGTGCCTTCTGAGTATCAGCTCGCGGATTTCTTCACAAAGGCCCAGACTAGAGCACAACACAGTTTTTATCTTTCCAAACTCAGTGTTGTTGATCCACCATGAGTTTGAGGGGTGGTGTTAGATGTATATGTATATACTCCCTTTGTATAGGGTCTTTTGTGCTTATTTACCATTCCCTGTACTCTATATATATCGGGCTATTGCCCTTGGAATAATACAAGAGAGTTTATTCCTAACACATAACAATTATCAGAACCCAAATTCTAGTGAATAGTCCCACATAAAATATTGACCAGTAGTATTTCTGGTACATAGTACATCCTATGAACTGAAGAATATATCTAGCGGGTAATTATTATAGGAATTATGAAAAAGCTCTATGGTTAAGAGTGTTCGGACAGTAGAAATTTTAGGATGGATGACTTCCTGAGGAAAGATTTCAATCCCATCTGGAGTATGATCTAAAAAGATCCTGGTTTATAATAATACATGTGAACTCAAAAATTAAGTGTATTTAGTATGTTTAAGGGAGTAAAAAAAACTCTTTAGTTAAGCATGCTCGTGCAGAAGAAATTTCATGATATGATACATCTTTGTTAATTCTTGTTTGGAAGTTTACTCTTAAGCCCGGTTTGGTAGTTGTTTTTTGAGACTTTTCTTGCACTACAGCAATCTTCCCCTAGTGTAATTGGAGTTCTAAGGCAGGAATTTTGGTAGAACGATTGGCATTGGCTACACAACATACTTTTGGTAGCACAAGTGGATATTGATGCGCATGAGCAACTATCAAAGGGGGGCAGAGTCGGTGAACAAATTGGTGTTAGTGGCAGATGAAATCTGAAGGCAGAGACATGGAAGAGGGTAATGCTTCGGTTGAGTGGCTGATTTGGTGTTATTGTAAGGATTTCGAGCATATAAAGTTTGTTTGCCCCATCTTTAGAGGCCATAGTGGAGGGTTTAGTGGAAACACTACACGTGGATTTCTAAGAAGACTATTCTATTGGATCCTATGATGGCAAATAGAAACACTAGAGGGGTGGTAAATGGTGTTTAAGAAATCAACCACGAACTTTAAAAATTAACTCCTCTAATTTTCTAAGACTTTAATAATTGTTGCCTTAGTTGGGTCTAAATCAACAATGAAGTAATCTTGCAAGTATGAGATAAAGAGTAGCAACGAAGCAATAACAATTGCAAGAATTAACACAAGAGAGTAAGTACCACAAACAATAAAAGTTATCCTGGTTTAGTCACTCCGTGACTTAGTCCAGTCACTAATCTCTCCGGATTTCTAATACCAACCTCTTAACCTAGAGAATTACAACCGCCTCAAAATTATGAGGATTTCAACTTACAACCTTAAAACTATGAGAATTTTCCAACCACCTCAACCATATAAGAATTTTCTCTTCTCACAAAACAAGAGTGACAATACTTACAAAATCTTTTCTCGAAGCACGACTTTCCTATAGCCTTAATTGAAGCTCTTCGTTGATTTTGCTCTCTAATAGAATGAAGCTGAAAGCTTAGGAGATCAAAACTAATTGGCTAAGGGATGATCAAAAAGAAATTCTTAGATCAAAGGCCACAAGAGAGTATTTTTTTCCTTAAGGATTGGAGAGCACTAAAACTTTGTTTTCTCAAAGAAAATTGATCAATAAATTCTTGAAATAAATTTTAAACAACCCCCATTTAATAGCCCACAAAACCAATTAATCGGATTTCCAAAACTGTCCTAGAAAACAGTCAACGACTTAGTTACGGAAATTCTGCAGTTAGCCACACTTACTGGATTAGTAACAATATCAGAACCCAACAGAACCTAGCGGAATATAGGGAATATTTCGTTCTATTGTTAGTCGACTAGGTTCATCGGCTAGTCGACTAATCCTCAAACTCTAATTGACTAGTGTTGATACTTAGCTAGTCATTATATTCCTGGGTATACTAGTCAACTGGGTATCGTTTCTAGTTGACTAGTCAACCTATAAAATCATATTTTTCGCCATTCAAAACTTAGAAGTGTTTTCAAAAATATTTCAAAATATTTTTAAAACATTTTATATTATCTCCAAAGTGTACATGTGAGCTTCAATTAGACTTTAACATGAATCTAAGACAAGAAAAAATACAATAAAAATTACAATTACTTGAGTCTTTTGATGTAGTTCATTGATCCATCTTCTTGTCTTTGACTCCTTAAACTTCATCAGTCTTGATTGGATTGATCTTCTCTTTAGCTTTAAACTCTATAACTATTGTACTTACATTTACAACTCATTAGCACATAAAATTGTTTGAGTTATAGAGTTTAAAGCTAAAGAGAAGATCAATCAAGACTTATTTAGGGGTGACTCAATACTCACCATTCTCACCCTTTTGATGGTTACAAAAATATGTACATAAGATATGAAATCTTATACTTACTCCCCTGCAGAGAAGCATCAATACTCAACATCTTCTCAGTTCAGGAATATATATCGGATGACTAGTAGAGCCAGTATCAGATATTTTGGAAGTTTTTAGGTCAGATGCATACATCTTTCATTGTGACTTTAGTCAGATCAGGTAACCTAACTGCATATACTTTCACACCAAATTCTCAAATTTGGGTGATAGATTTATGGAGCTTTTGATCATATGAATGGATATTCAGATTTATTATCTTTTTTACATCTACTTGTAGACAAACATCTGATGGCTCTATATCCAATGTTACGAGTATTGACACTTCTCCCGTACTTTTAACATCCTATTTATATTTGCCTAATTTTTGATTAATCAGTTCTCTATTAGTCAGTCGATAACCTTCTTTCCTGATCATTATGTATCCCGAAAGACTGAACCAAAGAGGACGATTGGCATATAGCGTCAGTATAGAGATATCTATCATTTGGATGTATAAATACGATTAGTGAGTTGTTCTAACGTTACTTTTCCTTCGTCACGCGTTACATATTAGATCATACATGTTTTCAAAATTTAAAACTTTTGTATATAAGTTTCATACTGTCTAATTTAAAGCGTGAATTTTGTCAATTGAGACAATAACATTAAGCACCTTACCAACCACAAGTTAATAAGTGCACTCAGAAATCCTTTGGGCTGATCCATTAAGATATATTAGAATCTCAACGTATTGAATTTAAATATGGATTGATCCGATTTTTTAGGGATCATCACAATTTACAAAAATCAGCAGCTTCTGATGTATACAATGAAAACAGCATATGAAAAGCAGAAACATACCAAAATTAAGTCATAACTGAACGAGTAGACTTAGAAACTCGGTGCACAGCTCAAAGAGATGGAAGCTAATCCTAAAACTCTGTAGTCTCCTACTATATCTACAAAATGTCCCACTGGATTAAGAAGTAGATTATATCTACCCCCAAGAAAATGATTTACAGGCATCAGAGAGAATGGAAACCCCCAACAAACTGATACCCTAATCAGCAAGCATCACAGAGAACGAAAACCCCCAACCCCCAGAACAGAAAACCGAGACCCAAATCAACAAGCATTAGAGAGAACAGAAACCCCCAACAACCCAGAATAGTAACCCAAGACCCTAATCAACAAGCATCAGAGAGAACGAAAACCCCCCAACAACTCAGAATAGTAACCCGAGACCTTACTGCCAAACCCTAGACCCCATAGCCAGCAAGGGAGCCAAACCCCCACGTCAACAATCAAGGGCATCAATCCTCATATCAAATTCACAATCCATCATCTTTCCAAAACAAACCAAAGATCCATCGATTATCCATAATTCTAAATAAAATTCAGAAATCAACATAAAGGAAGTAAACCGAGGGAAGATAAATCTACCGTTCACCATAGTTGACCAAAATCCACGCTTAAGCCCTCCATCTAGACGTATAGCGGATGTAGTTGCTTATCCACGAGTAAGACAAAGGATCGAACCCAACAAGAGACCAGAACACCCAAAACAAAAAGATCAGAATTTTAGAGAAGAAAAGAATATTTTTCGGTCAAAACCCAAAGAAGAAGAGAGAAGATAGGAAGAAGATGGAGCCGCTGGAGGAAGACTGGAGGCTGTCGGGGTGGATCATCCGCAGATAACCAAAGGAAGAGGAGGCGGCAGCGGTTCGTGCAACATGGAACAATTAGGGTTTCCATTCATTTCGAGGGAGAAAGCAGCAACGAGACCATATGGCTTTCTTTTATGTGTGGGCCACATGACAAACAAAAGGGGGTTTTGTTAGTGGGGTGTAAAAAATATGATAAGGAACGGTATTTTGAAGCGGCTTGTGGGCTTGGGCCTAAATGAAATGAAGAAGAAAGGAAAGGAAGAAATGAAGAGCATGACGGGCTTGGGCCAATAAGGAAAGGTAAAAGAAAGAAAAGAAAGAAAGAAGAAAGTGGAAAAAAGAAGAAATAGTTGGGGAAAAACTTTTTTTAAAAATGCCAAATAATTGTACTAAAAATTTCATGCTATTACATTTTACACACCTTACAAAAAATTCCATCTTCGGAATTTCCAATATAATATACTAATATCAGAACACAGAAATAAATTTATCCAAATAATTGATAACATAATCTAAGAGATGTGAAATCTATCTTTGCTACGATCATGATGAAAGCCTGGCACTTCTGGGACGGTAGTGGTGGATGTTGATTCTGCTGATTGGCAGTGGTCACTGTTGTACGTTCAGCTTGTCTTGGACAATCACCAATAGAGTACTCTGATGCGATGCATACCAAGGATAACATGTTCCATCGACGACAGTCCATGTGCCCAGGTCGTTGACAGTAGTAACACACCATAGATCGTTGAATACAGAACAGAGTCCTGGTCCTTTTAAATGGTGTGGTGTGTGCCATCTGTAGAACAAGCTTTCTTTGTTTGACGGGTCGAGTGTTTGCTGGTGGTCGTCGGCTTTGCTCTACTGCAGTTGTTGGCGGCGGTGGTTGTATCAGCTGGGCGGTCTTATGTCGCTCTCGGTCACGCTCCCTTTGAAATGCTCGGTACTTTTGAGCCGCTGAGAGTACGGCTGCATGGGTTTTCAGATTGAACCTAACCAGCTTTTCTCATATATCGATGTTCAGGCCTTGCTGAAAGCACTTGGCCAGAGCCAAAGGGGTGGACACCAAACACTTGGCAAACCTGTTGTGCATAGACAACTCAACATCGTATTCTTCTATGGTTATGGAGCCCTGTTTCAGACTCACGAATTGCGTTTCCAGCTCCATCTGCGCCTCCGATGAGAAATACTAGGCGTTAAAGGTCTCCTTGAAGGTGTCCCATGAGATCAGTTTCTTCAGTCGGTCTTTGACAGAATCCCGCAATATCCTAGTCCCTTTGATGAGTTGTAGCTTGGCCATATCTACACATGAGTACGACGGAATCTGTGATGCCTTCAAGTCGTCGGCGATGCAGCACAACCATTTCTCTGTTGCCGGAGGGTCCGCTTGTCTGTTAAAAGTTTCAATTTATTTTATTTACTATTTCTGAAATCTATTCTAAAACAGTAAATAAAATAAAAATAATTTAAACTTGTTAAAAAGAACAAAGGATAAATGTGACCATGTTGCTGGTTATTGTAACACCCCGAGTTGGTTTTGATGATTAAACAAACAATTAGTGTGACTAATTATGTTTTGTGAGATTTGTTGTGAGTATAGCTACAAAGTCAACAATGGTCAAATCAAGCTAAAGACACGCTGATATGCACCATGAAGCTTAAAGTTAAACAATTCATGGATTGGAGCTCAACATTGTGACATGAAGCTCATCCAATGATTAGTGAAGTGCAAAGCTTCTCAAGACAACTTATGAGCCAAAAAGAATGCATCAAGACTCCAAAAGTGTGAGTGATGTGTTTTTACATTTTATTGAGTTTGTCATAGATTGTTAAAGCCAAATCTTGAAGCATGCACACATATAGGAAAATGAATTCCTTTGGTTTTGATTTCATCTCAAATTCATTTCTTATCTTTTTGGATCAAACTCTTAGTTAATCAAAACTTAGCTTAGGCTAATGAATAGAAAATGTGATGTTCTGCATTCAAACCTTTGCCAGTTTTTCTCTATTTGGAATTTCTCATTCATTCCTGGCCCATTAAATAGCATACTTCATTAGCTTTCCAACGTATCTTGAATCACCCAAATCGAAGTTCATTTGTGTAAGTTATGACCATTTCGTTCGTTGCTGCTGAAGGTAGCCGACTGCAGTATACAAAGTAGTCGACTACTTCTGAGTTTTATGCAGTTCCGAGTTTTTCGGAGAGTTGTCGATTTTTACCGTTTGAGGGATATTTCGTCCAAGTTTTTCAACGAATTTTTGTGGGCTATTTAAAGGGGTTTGACGAGAGATTTTTGCATCAATCTTAAGAACATATTCTCAAGAAGAATTTCATCTTTCAAAGCTTGATTTCTCAAAGCCCTAATTGTTCATGAGCTGAAAGTTTTCAAGAGCAAATGTCACACATTCAAGGCAAGAAGTTCCAATTTCATTTTAAGCTTTTAAGCTCTTAAATTGCCTTGATATTTTTGTGTTCTTCTCATGCTTTAATATTCATTTACTCAAGAACACAAATTGAATGACTTTGATCTCTTAGTATCTTTTCATATTTATTTGAGAACAAATTGAGAAATTTCCTTAGCCATGATATTCATATTCACATTCTTCATACACTTTGGCTATAGGAATTTGTATTTCAACAAATCAATTATTTGTTCATCAATCACTTGGTTATAGTGAGCAATTGTTGAGTTGTTCAGATTTATTGGGTTGTTGAGAAAAGCCTCAATTGTTAGAGGTCCTCATTGCGAGGTGGTGATTATTGTTGTTGGAGGAGGAGAAAACCACTTGTTTTGTGACATTTGGAAACCCTAACTGAGGAGCTAGGGTCTTGGTGTTGGAAATTCCTAGTTTGAATAACTAGGTGGATATTGTAATCGGGAAATTAATAGCAAGTTGTGCTAGGTGGTGACTGTATTGGTGGAAGACCTAGCAAGTGAAGCTAGGCAAGGGTAAGCCCTCTTGGTGAGGGCATTTGCTCTCTAGTTGAAGAGAGATGGTTAGTGGAAAATTCCCAACGTTGTTGGGTCTGGACGTAACCTTAGAGAGGTTGAACCAGGATAAAATCTTTTGTGTTAGCGTTTGATTATCTCTTTGTCCATTTTCTATATTACTTGAATTCTTGAGTTTAATACTCCGCGATGCATATCTCTTTATCATTGCAAGTAATTCGGTTGTGTTGATTAAGCACTTGAGTAGGTAACACTATCAAGTAGTTTAGACTAAAATTAGATGGATTTAATTTTATTTGTGCAAGAATTTTTTAAACACTAATCACACCACTCTAGTGTTTAGTTTGCTATCAACAAGTCATAACACATATGTGATCAGTTTTGGGAGTTACTTCAGGTCTGGTGCAAGCCTAAGCCCACTACAGGGCCAACCGGGAACTGTAGTCTCAAACAACAAAAAGCCAAACACAAAATACTGAAAATAGTTAGATACATGGAGCCCGACAGCCCCGATGTAACACCCTATGTGTTATGTGTAATATTGTTTAAGTTATCAGTGTTATGTCGTGGTTTTGTGATTGTTTGTCTATTCACTTTCAAAGTTACATGCTAATTTACGCGATATCTTAAATTACACACTGTGGGGGTTTATATTGGTATTTCAAGTTTCTAATCCGTACTTCCTCATGAATACTTATGTCAGGTGTCACCTCTAGTATTAAGACAAAAATCACTTCATTTCAAGTGTAACCCCTAAACTATGCAATTTAAAGATAACGATAACAATCTAATTTATTGCAGCAGGCATAATAATCAGTTCAAGATTTCATAATGAGTAGTAACATGACATATAATTTATACAAAATCCTTTCTAAGCTTCCAATCACATAAATCTAGTTGAAGCACTTTCTGGATTCTACACAAATAACATACCACATGAAAGCTGAAATATTATTCAAAAGAAATGATTTTGAAACTATTTTGAAACTATTTTGAAAAAAATGATTTTTAGGGTTTCTTCATTCTTGGGGGCAAACCTGAACCCACGACATGGCAAACAATGGATTGCATCATTAAACAGCAAGAAACTAAGAGCCAAAGCCTAAAGACATCAAGGTACATAGAGCACAAAAGTCCAGACAAGCCAAACATGGAACATGAACCCAAAACAGCAAGCATCAGTAGGTCAAAACATCTCAGAACATTGAACCAAGACCTCACAGCAAGGGATCCAACTGAAACCACAGGACAACCCAACACAGCAGGCCGAAACCCCACACAGCCAGTCAAGGGAAAGGATTGTACATTAAACCGAGACCCCAAAACAACCCAACAGCAAGTTGGAACAACACAGCAAGCAAAAGGAAGAAAGAGAAACCCTAACACCAAAACAGTAAGCCGAGACAACACATCAAGTAAGGAGAAGAACCAAGCCCCTAAAACAACCCAATACATCAAGCCGACCCCATTACAGTAAGCAAGGAAGCCAAAACACCACAACACAATCAAGGGAATCAAACCATATATTATTTTCCCTAAATCATCATCTCCTAGCGTATTAGAAAAATCCCAACTTTCATACGAAATTACCATCGATTCATCTTAGATTACGGAAACTAAAGCAGAAATTAAACTGAAGCCTAGTGAAGATAAGAATCTACAGTGCACCGATGTGGCCAAGAATCCCAATAAATCAACCAGTTGAAACAATCAAACCCATAGAAGCATCGAACCAAAATCCAAGGAGATCCGAGAAGTTTGAGAAAAAAATAATATTTTTCGCTTACCGCGAGCCCTAAAAACCGAAGAATATAAAGGAAAAAATAAGCCGTTCGGGGGAGACGTTGGGAACCATTAGCGAGCAAGGAAGGTGCGAAGATTACACTAGCATGCGTGAGAAGGGGAGGAGATGGCTGCGGTTCGAACAGACTAGGCTAGTGTTTGATTTGCAGTCGAAGCGAAGGAGAGAGAAACGATGTTAGATTGTTTATGTTGGAGGGGGCTGCGATCAGTCAGGTGAGATAAAGGAGGGGCTCTAGACTTAATGGGAAATAAGTGAAAAAGAAAGAAAGAAAGAAAATGAGGAGGGATGGGCCTTTAGGCCATGGAGTAAAAGAGAAAAAGAAAAGAAAAGAGATGAAAAGAGATGAAAAGAAAAAAAGGCAAAAATACATAAAAATCCCAAAAAAGCACTTCTAGCAAATTACATACCATTACAACCGACGAGCCAAACAGGGAACCGAAAACCCGACCAACAAACATTATAGGGAGACGAAGCCCTCAGCAACCCAAAACAACATCAAAGAGAACTGAACCCACCAACAACCCAGAGTAGTAACCCAAAATCCTACAGCCAAACCCAAGCCCCGAACCCAAGCCCCGCAACCAGCAAGGGAGCCAAAAACCCACATCAACAATCTGGTGGATCAATCCCCATAACAAATTCACAATCCATCATCTTCCCAAAACAAACCAAAGATTCATCAATTATCCAGGAAAAAATTCCATAATTCTAAATAAAATTCAGAAATCAACTTAAATGAAGTAAACTAAAAGCTTGGGCGAAGATAAATATACCATTCACCGTAGTTGACCAAAATCCATGCTCAAGCCATCCACCTCACCGTATAGCAGATGTAGTTGGTAAGACGGAGGATCGAACCCAACAAAAGACCAGAACACCCAAAACATAAAAATCAGAATTTTAGAGAAGAAGAAAATAATATTTTTCGCTAAAAAACCTAATAAGAAGTAGAGAGAAGATATAAAGGAAGAAGAGGGAGCCGTTGGAGGAAGACATGGAGACGGTCGTGGCGGATCATCCGCGCATAACCAAAGGAAGATGAGGCGGCAACGGTTCATGCGACATGGAATAGTTAGGGTTTCTATTCATTTCAGAGGGAGAGAGCAATGATGGCTGCTCTCGGTCGAAGGGAGAACAAGACCCTAAGGCTTTCTTTTAGGTGTGGGCCACAAGACAAATGAAAGTGGGTTTTGTTAGTGGAGTGACAAAATATAGGATAAGGAAATATATTTTGAAGCGGCCCGTGGGCTTGGGCCTAAATGAAATGAAGAAAAAAATGAAAGAAAGAAATGAAGAGAATGATGGACGCAGGCCAAGAGGGAAAGGTAAAAGAAAGAAAAGAAAGAAAGAAAGTGGGAAAAGAAGAAATAGTTAGGAAAAAACATATTGTAAAATTCCAAATAATTGTACTAAAATTTTCAGGCCATTACATGGATTTAAGTAGTTATCATATTTATGAATGACTTTTCATGTTTGACTCGGGTTTACTTAATGACAAAATAGATTTAAAGTGTCTGATATTTTTAAGAGTTCTTAAGCTGCAATAAAATATCAGTTTGATATTTCTTTGATATTTCTGTTAAAATTTTACGAAGAATGTAAAAAAAAATTGCATCTTTTATGTCAGAATTTGGGAATTATTTATCAATCTTTATGAGCACACATACCTCCAATAAAATAGGCTGGTCAAGCATAAACACAAATTTATTAAGGTCACATGAACCCATATTCTAAAAAATTTCTAAAGATTTTCTAGGATGATGTTTTAATTACTGTTATCTTATTAATCGTATGCTTTCCACTATGCTTAGAGGTGGAATTCCTTCTCACTTAATTTTCTAAGACATGGTTATTTATTTTATCACCTAAGATTTTCATGTACGTTTGGTTTGTGCATAATTATGCCCTTGATGATTCAATATTTGATCACATTCTTTGAAGTGTATGTTTTAATGTACTTTTGTCTACAAAAAGGCTATAAATGGTACTGTTCCACAACCAAACAATCTTTTATGTCCGTCGATATTAATTGTTTTGAGTCCTAACCATATTTCACTAGATAAAAAGACAATAACCAATCAATGAGCCCTGATATTGATGTAGAGTATTTACTTTATCAATTACTGCTAAGAAAGCATGAGATTACACATATTTATCAATGACAGAACGATCACAACTCAGCTTTCAGAGCTCCATCTTAGCTCCCAATGCCACTGCCTCCGTACTTCAAAACCATGTGCCCATATTTCTCATTAGATCCTCTTCCTGTAACATTCACAAGTAAAAATAAGTTGGTTTCTAATTTGGATATTCTGATTGCTCACATTAAAGATTCTCATTCTTGCACACCATATCCTCTTTATAAATATGTATCTTATACATATCTTTTTCAATCATGCGTACTGTTTCTTTCTTCCATTGATTCTCACCAAACTCCTCAGCCTATTTCAGTTGTTTTGTCACATCCAGATTGGCATACCGTAATGTTGGAAGAAATAAATGCACTTGAAATTAAGGAATGAAATCTTGTATCAACTCCATTGGTAACAAAATGGTTGGTTGCAATCTGTGTATATTGTGAAGTTGATTCCCGATAACTACGTCACTCAATTGAAGGCCAAGCTTGTTATTAAAGGCTACACAGATATATGACATAAACTCACGATTGTAAAGATGACCTCAATACATTTATTGATCTCACTTGCTTCCACTCATCACTGCTATTTACATCAATTAGATGTAAAAGATGCATTCCTTAACGTCATTCTTGAAGAAGTATACATAAAGCACCTGTCAGGCTTTGTTGCTCAGAGAAAATCATGCAAATCATGCAAGTTAAAGAAGCTGATGTATGCTCTAAATCAGTCATCGTGGGTATGGTTTGGGCCGTTTAAAAATTTCAAAAGACAGTTTGGCCTTAAACAGTGTCAAGAATGATCACACTATTTGTAGAATCTACCTGCAATACTAAGCAACGCACTAGAGAAGGGTGAATATTGTAATGGCAATTTACAGCTAATTAACAAAATTCTTACAATGCGAAATTATAAAGTGCAAGACAACTAACAAATCCACAAAGATAATAACACAATTGCAAACACATGATGTATCTGTTAGGATCCAAAATAAAAAGACAATTTTTATAGAGAAATCAAAGCTAGAACAAGATAATTGAGCACAAAAGACCAAAATGTTAGGATCCAAAATAAAAAGACAATTTTTATAGAGAAATCAAAGCTAGAACAAGATAATTGAGCACAAAAGAGGTGTGCTCTCCTCCCAAGACGCCGAAGAGGACGTCCACACTCGTTTAACCTAAGATCTAACCTAAAGATGCTCAATAGAAAATATCCAATATCAAGCATGCCTAAACAAATGACGGCTAGCCCCTATAAATAGAAGAAACTAGGGTTCCTAGGCTAATGGGGCGCGCGCGCATAATCCAAAGGAGGAGGGGCCGGCGGCTTAGCAATGGGCCCGACCCATATGCGGGTGTAGACCCGCAGGGTCTAACAATACTCCCCCCAAAGAACCACCTTGTCCTCAAGGTGGTGTAAATACCGGCAGTGCTACTCTGAGTGGGAGTCGTCCTCCCACCCGATCCCTTCGTCCTCCACGTCATCATCCTCGTCGGCTTCCGCTATCAACACTTGCAGCTTTCGATCCACGCAGCGGTGTCCGGGAGTGAAGCGCTCGTCGCATCGGAAACAAAGCCCTTTTGCCTCTTCTCCCTCATCTCCGCATCGGTCATCCTTCGGAATGGGCCCCCAGCCGGTGGTGGGTTGCTCTGCTCTCCCGTCTTCTCAAGCCCTGACCGTTCTGCCTCAGTAGTGACCCCGGCTCCGCCGGCTCCAGTCGCGGTGCCCCGCTGTATCTGTCCACTGTAGCTGCTACCCCCGCCTCTCCTATCCTTAGTCCGGAAGTCCTCTACCATCTGCGCCAGCTCGATGACCTCTGAAAGCCCCCGAGTCTTGTAGGGCCTCACCGCAGCTCGAAGACTAGGTCGCAGCCCCTCCAAGAAGGTGTCCTTCAGCGACTCGTCTGACACCCAATGAACTCGTCCTGCTAGTGTCTCAAATCTCTCGATGTACTCCCGCACCGGCCCCTCCTGCCTAAGGGCAAAAAGCTGCTCGTGTAGGTTCCCCAAACGGGGGTCTCTAAACTTCTCCAGCACCAAGTCTTTCAGCTCCTCCCAGCTCTGGATCTGCTGCCTCCTCTCCTTCCATTGGAACAACCCCAAAGCTCCGCCCTCCATGCAGATGGCTGCTGCCTCCAGCTTCTGTGCCTCGGTCATGTGGTGCGCCACGAAATATCTCTCCACTGTGAACAACCAGGCGTGTGGATCCTCCCTAGAAAATATCGGCATCTTCAGCTTCCGGACTCTGCAATCTCCTCCAAAGTGCCCCTGCTCAGGCATCCCATCCTCTCGGTGATGTGGACGGTAGTGCTGTCTCCTCTCGTCCGGAGTCTCGTATTGCCTAGGGGGGCCTCCTCCGCGACCCCCGTAGTCTCCACTGTAATCTCCTCGCCGGCCCTCGAAATCGTCCCAATCTGCGTCATCGTCGAACTCCGCCTCGTAGACACCCCTACCGTCAGAATAATAATCTCTTCCGCGTCCGTCACCGTAGAATGGGTCCTCCGCTGCTGGTCGACGTCCCAAAGGGTCGAAAAATCCTCCCGAAATCTGTCCGCGACCCTCCACAGCTGCTGTCCGCTGCCCGGGGGCTCAAAAAACCATCCTGTAGGCTGGCCGTGTGCGTCCCCCCGGCAGCTGCCAGGGGGGCTCCCGCCCCCTATGCGTCGCAGGCGGGGCATGCCGGCCCTCTGGCAGGGCCGGCGGGCCCTGCCTATCACCGGGCAGGGCCGGCAGGCCCTGCCGGCCTCCAGGCAGGGCCGGCGAGCCCTGCCGGAGGTCCGACATGGTCGCCGGACCTGTGCGGGGGCCGGCAGGGCCTGGCCAGCCCTGTCGGGCCCCGCGCTGGGGGGGGGGGGCCTCCCCCGCCCACGTCGCGCGGCAACCGCCCCCCGAAAGGGTTTTGTGGGGCCGACCACCCCTCCTCGCCTTCATGCGCTGTTCGAAAAGGGCGGCTAGGGCCGCCGCCCCCCCTTTGATACTCCACCGCGTTGCGTCGCATCTCCTCACGATAATCCACCTTCCATGGCTCCTCTTCCTCGTCATCGACAAGTTCCTCCACCAAAAAGTCGCTTCCCGGTTCAAAGTTCTCAACTTTCTCATTCCCCTTGCCCAAAGGTGGCGTCTTTTTCGCTGATTTAGGGTTCACATCCCCTTTGTGGTTCGCCGCCAATTGATTTAGGGTTCCCATTATTTGCGCGAATTGTTCGTCGTGCTTTACTTGATTCGCCGCATATTGGTTGATGGAAGCCGTCAACTTTGCCATGGATTCATCGTTTGCCGCCAACGATTTCTTGATCCCGTCAATTTCGCTCGTGAACTTTGCCTCCAAAGCCTCAATTTTGTCGTGCGATCTTGTCGTGGCCGCCATGGATCGTCACGTGCTCTGATACCAAAATGTTAGGATCCAAAATAAAAAGACAATTTTTATAGAGAAATCAAAGCTAAAACAAGATAATTGAGCACAAAAGAGATGTGCTCTCCTCCCAAGACGCCGAAGAGGACGTCCGCACTCGTTTAGCCTAGATCTAACCTAAAGACGCTCAATAGAAAATATCCAATATCAAGCATGCCTAAACAAATGACGGCTAGCCCCTATAAATAGAAGAAACTAGGGTTCCTAGGCTAATGGGACGCGCACGCACATTAATCAAAGAGGGAGGGGCCGGCAGCTTAGCAATGGGCCTGGCCCATATGCGGGTGTAGACCCGCAGGGTCTAACAGTATACTAGTTCAGCAATGCCTATTCCAATCCCACTCTTTCCAGAGTCTGGTGGAGTTCAACTAGAAATAATTTTCCAATGCAAAGAAAATACAATCTCTTTCGAGATACAACACACTTTTCCAAGTGCTACATACACTCTTTCAAGAGCCAATCTTTTTCAAGATTGCAAGCCATATTTCAAGGGCCACACCTCTCTTTCCAGACACTCCCACAACCCGGGAGCTAGGTTTCACAAGGAAACAAATAAGAAATTCTTTTTCATATTGCCTTGATCTAAATGAACTTACAAACGTGAAGTGCAGGCAATGGTGAGTGGTTGTCCAATGTTGGATTTAATTTTGTGCACTTGTGGACTGCCCTTGAGCTTTGGATTAACCACAAACATTCAATGTAGCTCAAAGAGGGAATGCGATAGAGTAGAAAGATTAAGCTGTTCTCTTAGATTTGGCTCAAAAAATGTTCTCTATATGTGTGTATTCGTGCTCAAACCTCCCTCACAATCAGGTTTAAAAGCCTCTCAAATCTGCACAGGATCCAAGAAAACAGACCAGCAAAAAGCAGTCTAATGACTATAAACGGACAGATGTGCCAAGTCATCAGACGTCTGAAGAAGAGTACTCAGACGTCTGATCAATAGTTCAGTCGTCTGGGAACTCAACATCAGACGGCTAACTCAGAGTTGATCAGAAGAAAAAACTTGAACAATCTCACAACATCTAGATGCTAAACAATAGTTAAGACAGCTGAGACATTTTTCAGGCATCTGAGAAATCTTCATCAGACGGCTGACACAAGGGAAGGGAGATAGACAGCTCTCGAAAAATATGAGATGCTTGTAATCAGACTGCTAGAGTTCATCATTCAGACGTCTGAGAAACTGTTCTTACACATGAATTTCAGAAGGCTGAAAGAAGGCGGTGTCTGACAAGATAAAAGCAAACACGCCAGCCGTTTTAGGACCCCTGTCCAGACGTCTAGTCCCGGTCCAAAACACATGAGTGTTTCGACTAAGGAATCTATTGAGATGGGTTCTAGGTTCTCTTATGGTTCTCTAAGATGGTGAATTACATTCATGTGTGTGTGAACATCTAATCAAAGCATACATGTATTTTACAAAATAAAGAGCAAAAATATATAAAGAATCAAAATGAAATACAATAAGCTTCTTGATACTGTCTTCCATGCTCATATGCTACAAGTCTTGATGCAACCAACCCATCAACCAAATGCTTTGTCTCACTCAAGATATAATCTATGTAAATAATCTGAGACTAAAACATTTAGAGTCATTAGTAATACATCATGTGGTTATCATCATTAAAACCATATTGGGCTTAAAGCCAATATCCAACAATCTTCCCATTTTTGATGTGACACCCATTATTTAAAAATAGACATTAAAATCATACTAATGGCTCCCCCTACTTATATGCATACCAATTGAAATACAATAAAGACAAAAAATGCATATAATAGGCCTTATGTAAAATCTTCCATGACATAGTGATTGATACCCACTTTAAATTTTACATTTGGTGTCATACATTTCTCTATCTCTTATGTCAATTGTCTAAACTTCCATGACAAGTGGGAATATGGTATTAATGTCAAAACAATGCTAAATAAAATAAATCATGCATCCAAGCATACATTTTTACACAATAACCTCTCTCCCCCTTGTCATTGTCAAAAAGGTGGACATGAATACCATATTCCCACTTGTCATGGAAGTTTAGACAATTGACAAAGAGATAGAGAAATGTATGACACCAAATGTAAAATTTAAAGTGGGTATCAATCACTATGTCATGCTCCCCCGAAATCATAGAATAGGTCAAAATTTTGCCTCTATAAACCAACACATAAATTAGATACATGGACCAGGAAGTATTAATGCATTGATATAAGACATCAAGCATGGACATTGATACATGACATTACTATATAAAAATAATCATGCCAAAAACAATGTCAAAATGATGAAATTGGAACAATATCCAACAATGTTTGGAAAAATCCCAAAATCATCAAAGGAAGAAAATATGCTTCAAAATAAGTTTTGAAAATACACATAACATAAAAGCTCACATATGTCATATACATGGATAAGAATTGGATATATGACATAGATTTCCCCAAGGTCGCATTTTCATGAAAAAATAAGAAAATATTTTCAAAAACATGAAAATCACACAAATGATGGGCATGCAAAGTATAATCAATCAATCATAATACTCATGCAATCAAATATATGTGTGGAGACCTAAACATTATGAACCAGACCTAAGAAAAGTTTGACTTCCTAATATAATCACATGAAGTGATCACATATCTAACCAAGGTGTTGGTGTAAGCATCTCTCTTGGACACTAACATTAGTAGGTATTCATAAACTCATGGATTTTCTGGGCAAGAGTTTTGCCTTAGCAAGAGGGAAGGATGTTGAATGCATACGTGAATATTTTTCTTGGCAAGCTTTAAATGAGGTGGCTTGCCTCTTGGCATAAAATGAAACATTTTCATTTTCCATCATCACATTATATTGTACATGCTTCTTATTGATGTTATTGTTATATAAGACAACATCATCGTGGTTCTTTTTTGGTGTTTGCATAATTGGTTTTGTTTTTGCACCAAAAAAGATGAGTATGATTTAGATACCACACTTGGCACAAACCCTAAACACTTTCTATGATTTACCGGATGTTGCTTTCCAAGCAAATTGTAAAGGCAATCCATGAAACTAACGAAGCTTTTTAGCTTACGGGATTCCTCTTCGCACTTTAACAAAAGTTGCTGATTGTGAGATTCTAAGTCAATATTTTGAACTTTCAAATCTTCATTTAATTTGTTTAAATCCTTAACTTGAGAGAGTAGTGTGTGTCTCACACTAGTGTCACAAACATGCATAGAATTATCATTAACACTAGAAGACTCATACTGATGCAATTTAATAATAGCATTTTCATATTTAGATTGCAATGCACAATGAGCTTTGACAAGTTTAACAATACCTTTGGCTAGCTCGTCGTTGCGAAAGGTAAGCTCCTCATATGTTAGATTGGGTTCTTCATCATTTTCATCATCTTCATCATCGCTCTTTTTCACTTTCATCATCGCTTGAGCTAGAGCTAGAAGATGCATCATCCTTGAAAGCCATGAAAACATGCTCGGGGGGTGCTTCGGTGTTGAGCCATCTTTCTACTTCCTCATCAGATGAGCTAGAACAGATGTCATCTTCCTTTGCCATGTGTTGCTAGAATGCTTCTACCAAGCCCCGATATCAATTATAGGATCTACCTACAATACTAAGCAACACACTAGAGAAGGGTGAATAGTGTAATGTCAATTTAAAACTAATTAACAAAATTCTTGCAATGCGAAATTATAAAGTGCAAGACAACTAGCAAATCCAAAAAGATAACCACACAAGCACAAGCACATGATGTATTCTAGTTCGAGAATGTCTACTCCAATCCCACACTCTTTCCAGAGTCCCATGGATTTCTACTAAAAAGTTTTTTCCAAGGCAAATCAAATACAATCGCTTCCGAGATACAACACACACTTTTCCAAGTGCTACACTCTTTTTCAAAAGCCAATCTTTTCCAAGATTGCAAACCCTATTGCAAGGGCCACACCTCTCTTTCCAGAGAGACTCCCACAACCCGAGAGCTAGGTTTCACAATGAAACAAACCAGAGAGACTCCCACAACCCGAGAGCTAGGTTTCACAATGAAACAAATAACAAATAACACTCTTCTTATTGCCTTAATTTAAATGAACTTACAAATGTGAAGTGCATGCAATGGTGAGTGGTTGTCCAAGTGTTGGATTCAAATTTGTGCCCTTGTGGGCTTCCCTTGAGCTTTGGATTCAACCGCAAAGCATCAATGTAGCTCAAAGAGGCAATGATAGATAGTTGAAAGAGTAAGCTTTTCTCTAAGATTTGGCTCATAAAAAATGTTCTCTATGTGTATTCGTGCTCAAATCTCCCACACAATCGGGCTTAAAAAGCCTCTAAATTTTGCACAGAATCTAAGAAAATAGACCCAGTAATAAGCAGCCTAACGGCTATAAACGTGCATATTTGTCGAGTCATCAGCCATCTAAATACTCAGACGGCCAATCAATTGTTCAGTCATCTGGGAACTCAACATCAGACGATTGACTCAGAGTTGATCAGAAGAAAAATCTTGACCAATCTCACAGCATACTGCTATCTGAATAACAGTCAGACGGCTGAGACACTGTTCAGACGTCTACCACATAAACTTCAGATGGCTTAAAGAAGGCTGTGTCTGACATGATAAAAGCAGACACGCCAGCCGTCTGAGGACTCTTGTCCAGACGTCTTGTCCTGGTCTAATAACACATATAAGAGTGTTTTGACAAAGGAACCTATTGTGATGGGTTCTAAGATTCTCCTATGGTGAATGACATAAATGTATGTGTGACAATCTAATCAAGGCATATATGTATTCTACAAAATAAAGAGCAAAAATACATAAAGAATCAAAATGAAATACAATAAGCTTCTTGATTCTTAATCGCTTTCAAGCTCCTATGCTCCAAGCCTTGATGCAACCAACCCAAATGCTTTGTCTCTTTCAAGATATAATCAATTTAAATAATCTGAGACAAACAATTAGAGTCATTAGTAACACATGTGATCATCATCAAAACCATATTGTGTTTAATAGCCAATTTCCAAAGCTATCTTCCACAGAACCCCAAGAAGAGGTAGATCCTTCTGATAGTATACGTAGATGACTTTGTGATCACTGTAGACGATGCTTTTAGGAGTCATTACCTGAAGCAGTTTATTAAGGAGTTTCAGTCAAAGGATCATGTCTCTCAGATATTTCCTTCAGATAGAAATGGCATGCTCGAAGGACATATCTATTTATTCCAACGAAAGTATGTTTTAAATATGTTGTTAGAAACAGAATTGTTAAGGTGTAGGTTTATCACCTCACATATAAATCTAAACTTTAGACTTGTATCGAATCAGGGGGAGCAATTGCAAAATACATGGCGATATAAGAGCTTGATTGGAAAATTGATCTTACTATAACACATCTTGATATTACTTTTCCGATAAGTATGCTTACATATCTAATCTGAGGAATTCATATTGTGGAATTGTGGTACAAGTCTTGATATACTTAAAGAATGCACCAAATAAAGGTCTTCTATACTATAATTATAGTCATTGTAGAGTTGCAACATTCTCAGATGTAGATTTTGCTGTGCTTTTTTGCCAGATATTCGACAAGTTGTTATTGTGTTTTTACAAGAGGCAATTTGATGTCATGAAACGCAAGAAACAACCAAGCATGCCTCGATCTAATGCATACAAAACCATGACCAATACTGTTTGTAAGTTGATATGAATTTAACAGTTACTTTTTAAGTTAAAATTTATGATACCAATGCCTATAAAATTGTATTGCGATAACAAAACTGTTATATATATATATATATATCGCTAACAAACTGATCTTCACTAAAGGACCAAACACATCGAAATCAATTATCACATAGTGATGGAGTGAAGTGACAAAAAGGTAATAGAGACAAAGCATGTTACATCAATGAATCAACTAGCGGATATAGTTAATAAGCCCGAGGCTTATGTGAAATAGAATGAACTATATTTGTGACAAGTTATGCATGGGTAATATATATGTTCTAACTTTAGGAAAAGTGTTAGGACAAGTTATGCATGAGTAATATATATGTTCTAACTTTAGGGAAAGTGTTAGGACGTAACATACAACATGTTAGGGGGTTCATATGTAAATGGAAGGTTTTATGTAAAAGCACAAATATCTATTTTATAAAATAAGGTTAATTTTGAATGGGCATGCTGATTAAAACAATCGGATTGATAGAAGGATGCCTAAAATTTAATCTGAAATGATCAATTGCTATGATGAAAATTGATGGGAAAATCATATGGGGCCACGTCATTTTTTGGGAAAACCTAGAAAATAATTGGTTGTTGTTGAAATTTTTGGAGGGAAAGATTTTGAATGGTGTTGAAATTTTTAGGAGGGAAAGATTTTGAGTGTGGCTATAACTTTTTAGAAGGCGTATTATTAATGGAGTGGTTGAAATTTTTGGAGGAAAAATTTCAAAATGTAGTTAAAATTTTTAGGGGATTTTGAATGGAGTTGAAACTATTTAGGAAGATAATGGCATGTGTTATGACTAGTAATACCATAAAAAAGGAGATGAAAATCTAACTATCCATATCATATTCATTTTAAACTGCACTATACATCCACAGAAGTAGATATAATGAAGACTATGCAAGCTCCAGATCCCAGCAAATACAACAAACTCAAGCCACCCGGCCCAAGTACTCGATGAATTTCTAGAGGCAGCATATGTAAAACTTTAGTATGAGACAAGAGCTATGTGTAAGCTTGTTATCCTTGAAACAAGTCAGGTGTGAGCGAACCAGCCAAGGAATGGGAGTAATGGACAGAACAATTCAGAAATGTTGGTTTGTGCAGATCCAGTCCAAGTTGAAGTCTATCGGTATTCACAGTAGGATTTTGAGACAGGAGGATTTGTTTGGATACTTTGAAGAATATTTGGAGAAATTTTGATGCAATATTTTTAGGTTAGGAAGAAGAAGAAGAAGTTACACCCTTCTATACAGAAAGGGGAGCAAAGGACTGTCATCCGAACAAATTGGCAAAGAATATGGAAACCTTCCATAGAAAATCCCTACCATTAAAATCAGCTCCCATTAAAATCTAGAATAGGGAAATCCTTCCATAGAAAAACAATGAAAGGGCATAGCAAAAAATGTAGGCATAGACAACCAAAGAATTAGATCATCAAGAAAGAGGTGTGCAACAGTAGGAAAAAGAATCTTCTGCCAATGTAATCACTACGAACAATTGAGATGGATCATCCCACTTTCCCTTTTCTATCAAACCTTAGATCTGTTTCTTTCCTAAATTCATCAAATCCCTAGTTTTTTCCTAAATCTCACCACAAACAAACCCCTGCTACCAGTTCCCAATCAATACCTAGCCTCATAAATTTAAACGTTTACAAACTGAAGTGCATATAAAATGTACTGCATCAAGACACCACATTTATCAAGTATTAAAATGATGCAACTAATAGGATCTTATAAAACCAAAAGGTAGTGAAAAAGTAGCTGTGAAAAAAGCCACTGTCCCACTAAAAAACTGTTAGCCATTTGGATGAAAATAGTAGCATAAAAAGTTCACCTCGGCATTGTCTGTGGGCTCATTCAAATCCACAAGAACCGACTTTGCCTGCGAAAAGTATACACATGTAACCCAACGGCCAAAAGTATGCACATGTAACCCAACGGCCAAAAGTCATGTCATATGCCAAAAGGCGTCAAAAATCTTATGAATGAACAACAGAGTGCATAAACGTGTAATGAGATTATAAAGTTAAAAACGAAATCAAATCATATACTATTAAATAATCCAATTCACATACATTAAATTTCTGAAATACTAGTGTGCACCATCCAATATTAACTCAAACTGAGGCTGACTTATGAATGTGGCATAGTTGCAGAAATGAAAGAGAATTCAGGAGAAGCCATCATTGCTCTATTTGTGGCTATAACATGTGATAATCAACAAATGATAAGAACTATGCAGTTGACACAACAAGATCTATGTAGCATGGACACTTCTATAATGAATCCATGTCATGGCCGAGACGTGTTGGATGTGCATGTCGGGCATGTATCTTATGTATTTTTAAGTATTTCCCTAGCCTTAGCTTGTCGTGTGTTCGTGTCGGGGTATTTGCATCTGTGCAACATAGACAAAAAGATAATCAAAATCAAAAAGTAAGAATAAACCACCAAGCCATACAAGATCAATTAGATTACAACAAAGGAAGAATCAGTGCACCATCGAAATCATTCTGATGCTACTCGAGAAATTTGGTGCAGGTTACTTGCCATTAATTGTTCTCAAATTACATATGTATTAATATAATATGAGATACGGACTAATATTCAGCCTCAAAAACTTCACCCTCCAGAATTTTTTCGGCCGATCGGAACCATTCATTTCAATATTCATATTCTAAAATCCCAATGCACCAAATATCAGATGAACCTAAGGGATTTTGTTCGTTCATCCACCCATCAAAAAAAGATTTATACTTAAGGAACCGTTAAATTTACGACAAGTGGATAAACAAGCAAAACCTCTTGGGTTCACCTAATGTTTGGTATTTTGACGTTTTAGAATGAAGATCAAAATGAATATTTCTGATCATCCGAAAAAATACTGAAAGATGGAGTTTTCGAGGCAGAATATGGGGTTAGCCACATACGTCATATGATACCCATTGTTATCTATATATATTTCATAAAATAGGACATATTTTGAATGTGTATGCTGACTATAATAATGGGGTTGATAGAAACATAGATGAAGTTTAATCTAAAATCATCAAAGATTAGTATGAAACATGATGAAATTTTTAGGGGAAAATTCTGAAGGACCGCATCATTTTTTGGGAAAACCCTTAATGGTGCAATTAGTTGCGGGTAAAATTTTGGGGCGGTGGGAAGATTTTGAATGATTTTTAGGGGAAAGATTTTGAATTGTGCAGCTAACTTTAAGGGGAAGAAAATTTTGAATGTGGTGCTTGAAATTTTAGGGGGAGATTTTGAATAGGGTTGACATTTTAAAGGAAGATTTTGAAAGGGATAGCTGATATTTTTAAGAGAAGATTTTGTAAGTCTCGTATCCTAAGGGCATGGTTTTGACTAGTATATATACGAATAATGGATATGTCCTATTAGCAAAAAAACATTTCTTGCATTGCAATATAAATCCACGAAGTTATTATTATTTTTTAAAATTTTGATTATTTGGTAGTGATCTACCCATACTAAAATCCTAATATATCAAAAATAAAGTAAACCCAAACCCATTTAAGTCTTGATCGAACGGTCAAAAATTCAACGATTTTTTATAATAGAACTTTTTGTAATGATCTGATCAAGACTCAAATAGGCTTTGGTTCACTTAGTGTATTGAAGTTTTAATAGTTGTAGATCAGTCTTAAATAATAAAAAATTGAAAACAAACATCAAGAATAACTGAATTTGTGTTGCAGCGTATGAAATTTCATACGTTGATAGCATATATCGATTATTCCATACATATATAAAGGAGAAAATTAAGTAAAAGGGTGCCTAGAGATCAAGGTGAACCTCAATCAAGAAGTATGTGATGAGACCGCATTCTAGAAGAAAAGGACAGATATGAAATTTTTTGTAGTCTTAAGGAATAGTTTCGTAATTTTTAATTTTAAGGGGGGTCTTTTTGTAATTTTCAGCTTTAGGAATATTTATGCAATTTTGTATTTTTCAGTTTATTAATTATCAGGGGTAGGTGGCTAGTGATTCTCATGCTCATTCTTGAGAGAAATCTTAATAGAGGTTGAGAATTTCCTCTTTTGGTTGGAGAGCATGGCACACTCTCGAATCGGTGGCTTATGAGATACTTCCTCTCGAAAGAACTCAAATTTATCTGTTTTTTCACAATTTAAATAAATTTCAAATTTTCATCTTTCAAATCTACTCGGTTCCTATCAATTTGATATCGGAGCAACAATCTTCGCATCAATGGCGGTTGGCTACCTAAAAAGGTTGAAGCTTTGGATGAAAGCTTCGATGGCAGGTAGAGGATCCGAAGAAATATATGGATGGACTCAAATCTGAGGTTAGGGCATCAGTCGGATGGATGAAGGTGTTGGAGGCGATGGGGGCTACCTTGCAAATCCTAACTCAACAACTATTTCAACTATTTCCAGATCTAAAGGCGACAAAGAATTCAAATTTGGTCGACAATCCAGATCTAGGGCAAAAGGAGACAACTTTGATGAAATAGAAGGAGAAGAACGAAGAATTCGTCGAAGAATTACTCTCCGACGTGGATAAATATATGAACTTTATTGAAATTATGCAAAAGAAAGATAAATTTGAGTTCTTTCAAGAGAAACTCTCTCAACTTTGAATTCTTTGCCGTCAATTCGAGAGGGGGCAGCTCTCTCCAACCAAAAGAGGGAATTCTCAACCTCTACTAAAATTTCTCTCAAGAATAAAGAATAAGAATTTCTCTTCCTTCTTTAAAAGATGAGTCAATGGCTCTACTAAAATTTCTCTCAAGAATAAAGAATTCTCTCAAGAATAAGAATAAGAACCCATAGCCCCTACTACCACCATATAAATGATAAACTGAAAATACAAAATTACAGAAATGACCCTAAAACTGAAAATTACAGAAAAACATCCTAAAACTGAAAATTATGAAAACAGCCCTAAACCTTTAAAAATTCCAGATCTGCCATTTTCTTCTAGGATACGGTCTCATATTTAATCTGCCCCTGAATTACCACCTCGTCTTCAGGGTGGTGCATGAAATCCATGTGCCACGTTGCTCCAAATGGGTTGCATGCCTCCTCCTGGATGAAAGGGATAGAATTGGTCTTCATCGCTCTTAACGATTTTCGGATAAATGTCATGG
The DNA here is from genome assembly GCA_030789695.1 of Scilla litardierei. Taxonomy (NCBI): domain Eukaryota; kingdom Viridiplantae; phylum Streptophyta; class Magnoliopsida; order Asparagales; family Asparagaceae; genus Scilla; species Scilla litardierei. The sequence goes on from JAULAV010006088.1 coordinate 121,229, forward strand.
TGATCACGTGGCCCGGCTAAAGGCCCTTCACGCCCAAAACAAAAATGCATGTGATCGGGAGGTCGTTATGTGCAAACCATGGGGCCATGAGGCCCCGTAGAAATGTCGACGGGCCATGGCGGGCCTCGCAGGCCTGTGCGCAGGCCCTGACGGGCCCTGTAGGCCTGCGCGCAGGCCCTGGCGACCTGCAGGGTAGCGACAACGACCAACGGGCCGTGCAAGGCTGCAACAGAGCCCCGCTGGCCTTGCAGGCGGACTTCAGGGTGCCGGGGCACCAGCAGGCCAGCATGCATGGGTTCATTGCCCCCCTCGTCTCCTGCCGCCACCTCGGAGTCTTGATCCGCGTCGGAGAGCAATCCTTCGACGAAATTTTCGTTCTTCTCCTTCTCTTTCACCAAAGTTGTCGTCTTTTGTCCTAGATCTGGATTGTCACCCAAATTTGAATTTTTCATCGCTTTTAAATCTGAAAATAGTTGAGATAGTTGTTAAGGTTTGCAATGTAGCCCCCATCGCCTCCGACGCCCTCCGTCTATTTTTGATTAATGTCCTAAACTCATATTTGAGTTCCTCCATAGATTTCTTCAGATCTGATACTTCACCATTGAGTCTTTACCCAAAGGTTCAATCTGTTTTGTGGTAACCGCGATCATGAATGCTAAGATCGTTGCTCTGATATCAAATTGATAGGAACATAGTAGATTTGAAAGGTAAAAATCTGAACTTTATTGAAATTATGAAAAAGACAGATAAATTTGGGTTCTTTTGAGAAGAACTCTCTCTCCCAAGCCACCGATTCGAGAGGGGACCGCGCTCTCCAAACAAAAGAGGAAATTCTTAACCTCTATTAAGATTTCTTTCAAGAATAAGCATAAGAATCCCTAGCCCCCTACCCCTATAGAAATAATAAACTGAAAATACAAAATTACAGAAATAACCCTAAATCTGAAAATTACAAAAAGACACCCTAAAACCAAAAATAATGAAGACGCCCCTAAGACTCCAAAAATTCCATATCTGCCCTCTCTTCTAGGATGCGGTCTCATCAATATGACAGCCTATTCAGCGGTATGGATTACAGTATAATACAGTATTTTGTACAAAGTTTGCCGAGATTGTGTTGCAACTCCTAGCCAGTATGTTCTAAACTAAAAGTTGAACTCCAAAAAAGGTACCTGATAAATTTGACAGACTTGGAATTGGAATTATGGCTTTTGTTGATCCAATTGTAAAAGATGTGAATTAGTTTAACCATTCATGGAAGAGGTTTAAGTTCCTCGATGCTAGATGATGTGTTCTGCTAAAGTAATATGTCACTATCTGCTGGATAGCAGATACAGTGGATGGGAGTCAACATGCACTGATTGCAGGCTTAGTTTCTACAAACAATGTCCATGCAATGGTTGAGGCATATGCTGAGGATCACTGGAACGTAACATTAGTTATAGACTTGTAATGTCCAATAATAGCAATGTTAGGAGCATGAAATAGGAAAGTAAAAATTATTCAAAACAGCACTGTTTATTCAAATCATTAAGTATCAGGCATCACTAAAAGATGGTTCGTTATGTGACACCAAAGATCCAAAGGTCAAACTAACAGGAGTATTAGGAAAGTAAGTCCGTACTAATTTCTTGACTTTCCTTGTATAGTTAATTCCTGCGACAGATCACTCTTACCTTGTCAGGCTTGCTGCCAACTTCCTGAGGTGTATGCTTATTTTTTTGCATCTCAAGATCGTCAATGTGCTTCATGCATGGTCGGAACTGTAGAACTTCACAAATGGGATTCAGATGCAACTGCAATATGGAAAGAAATGGGATATACAGTTAAAATATAGTGCCAACCTCACTGAGTGGTAATATAGATGGTACTAGAATAAAGCACGAATATGTGTATTATCATGATGCACCAGATATCAAATGTCTTATATACAAACAAAAGAAGCACACTAAATTCATGAACTTATTTCCAAGAGCAGCAAAGAAGTGCTTCTAAAGAATTCAGATCTGGCTGAATGCACAACAAAATCAACCAATATGTTAGGATTTGACTCAAAATCTCATTAGAGAAGAGCAGGGTTTCTTGTTTTATGTTTTTCTTGTGTGTGAGTTCTATGTTATTTAGGAGTCGAATTTGGACTGCAATAATGAATAGTTAATTGATTTGGTTTTGAAGTCTTTGGTTTTAGTATAATAAATGGTCTAGGATCCAATTATATTAATGGACTAGAAATAACTCGTGCACACAGTGCACGACGACAAAAAACCCCACAAACAGGATGCGGTGCACGCACACAACCGAAAAGGAGCGAGAAGTAGTGTGGGTGTGTCGGTATAGTCGGTGGTAAAAGGTGCAAAAGGCTAACACGTAAATAAGCGGCTTGGAGGGTGTTTTATGGGTTTTTGGGGGGGAATGACAACCATGTAAATAAGGGGTTTGTGGGGTTTGTGGGGGGGTTTTTTTTTTTGGGGGGGGGGGGGCTACTGACTGGGCTGTGTTTGCCCCGGTCAGCTTGTGACTGGACTCGTGACTGGGACAAACCCGATCAACGCCCTCATTTGTATAATAGATTTTTCTGTGAAAATTTGTAAGTTCTTTAAGGGTGTTTTGAGATATTTTTGAGAGTGTTGTGAATTTTGATCTAATGGGCGATGAATAAAATATGGGACAATTTTTGCAAATAGGCCAAAAAAAATAATTTTAAAAATCGACCTCTTTTTTTATTTAGCAAAACCGACCTCTTTTAGTTTTGAGACCAAAAGAGGTCGGTTCTCGTCCGTGGAGGCACGTGAGCCCCACGGTCGCATCTTCAGAGTGCGGCCGAGAGCCGCACTCGCCGCACTTTCAGAGTGCGGCTCTCGGCCGCACTCTACCGGTGCGGCCAAGAGCTCCCCAAAACAGACAGCGCCCGCAAGATTGCGGGCTGCTGTTCTTCCTCTTCTCCTCCTCAATTCAGCCGCTTCTTCAGCGTCCGGCGAATCACTTTATTTTTGGATGATAAATCGGCATTGTTTCATGTAACTTCTACCCTCTATTTTATATTATTGAATGTTTTTTGTGTTTTTTGTGTTTTTTGTGTTTTTTGTGTTTTTTGTACAATCTAGATTGAACTTTAGGGTTTATGAGATGATTCTATAATTGGTGAAATTTATAGTGATACATGACAATTAATTGTATGTTTTAGGTTTTTATAAAATGGAGTAGGCTGGACCCATAACTAATGTGGTCTTGTATGACCAAGCACGTCAACGTTCTGCCGATGTAGTGCAAGGGCAGGTATTTAGAAAGAATTAATAGACAAAGTAATTAATTATGATTGAAAGGAAAATAATTAATGTGTGAATTATATGTTTGCAGGCATCGATAGGAATTGTGGATCATGGACAAAAACATATAAAGTGGAGATTAGATGAGCGCACGCGACATTATATTTAAGCCTCCAGATTACACCTATGTGCGAGCTTGCGTTGGGTACAGTTGGACCACATATTATTGACGGTTTTGGTTAAAAGATGGAGGCCAGAGACAAATACATTTCACATGCGCCAGGGAGAGATGACAACCACGCTGCAAGACGTGGCATTCATCACAGGCCTATCCATTGATGGGGAACCATATTGCAATGTGAAATGCAAGATAGTAGCTGGGGTGCGTTAATGGAGAGACTACTTGGACAGAATACCCCCACTAAGAAAAGCAGCCAAGGTAAAACTTAGTTGGTTGCGTGATACATTTAATGATTTGCCTGAGGATGCAGATGACGATGACATTCAGCGGTATGCACGGGCATATCTGCTTCATATGATTGGAACCTTACTGGTACCGGATCCAAGCAAAGGAACTATAAATCTCCGTTGGTTGACAAAGTTAGATAATTTTGAGGAGGCATGTGAATATTCATGGGAAAGTGCGATGCTTGCGCACTTGTACGCTGAGCTCAGCAAGGTGGCATTTAAGCAGACAAAGGCTTTATATGCATGCGGCTTCTTGTTGCAGGTATAATTTTTTTCGTTAGCTAAAAAGTGATATATCTATATATATCTATATATATTTCACATTCTGAGAAAAAATTCATATTTACAGGTTTGGAGCTGGGAGAGAAAGTATGTAGGAAGACCAAGGCTCCTGCAGGATGTATTTGCTGACACCGTTCCCTATGGGTTCAAATGGAATACGGAAAAATCATTCATGGAAACTGCTCATGAGAACCTTGATACATACATAGACCATATGTAAATTTTAGAGAGTACATAGGCTTGTATATGTAAATTTTATAACGTCGGTGATCAATTTTGATTTATAATATAGTACACTGATATATTTGTGTACTTCATGCCGAATAGGTTACCTGTGAGCCTTATGAAGAGCGATTCGAGCAGCTGCCGGCGTTATGTCGCGAACATTCCGAGTTATGACGTGCGAGGGTACCCATATTCTGCTGGGTGGCACGGGTGATGCATGCACCAGACCGCGTCATGCGGCAATTTGGTTTACGTCAACACATCCCATCTGCACTCCCAGTCTTGACGGGGAAGACAAGACCATCACAGCCAGATGTTACTGTAATCAGGGATCCCCTTGCGCATTGGATCAATAGAGCAGATCACATTGTGCATGAGGGGGATGTGGTATCGGTCGCTGCCTATATGGAGTGGTATTGGGGAATTACCATGAGGTGAATTTTTCAGAGGCAGCAACCCCCGTTGGCACAAATGCCACACAACCCCATCGAGCGCCAACATGTAAGATGTTCAAGTTTTTTGTTTTTATAGTATTTTTAATAACCAATATGCTTAGTACTTAATTTGTTTTACAAGTTGCAGGATATGTTTCATTGTACGATATGGCAGGCCAAGTACTGCAAACACATGATCAGGGGTTGCTGCATACGATGAGGACCCATATCGATGATGTGCTACATCGTACACGCCATCTTCTAGAAGGTGCAGATACGAGTGAACTGAGTCGTTTATATAGGATGGTGAGGCCGGCACTTCTCAGCAGGAGCATACCAGAGCAGATGACGTCAGCACTTCTCAGCAGGAGCATACCAGAGCAAATGACGCCGGCACCTCTCAGCAGCAGCATACAGGAGCACATGATGCCGACACTTGGCAGCTGAACCATCCCAGAGCATATGACGCCAGCACATGGCAGCAGCCCCCTCACGGAGGTTATGTGGTACGATCCGCTTGGATCGATCACGCAAATCAATTTAAAGTGGTAAAAATTAAAAAGAGGGAAATATTTTTAGGGTTTTGAGATTAGAGAAACAAGAGGAATCAAGGGATAAAAGCCTCTTTCAAGAGGAGACTTGCTCTCAGAGCTTTTGATTGAACGGAACAAAAGCCTAAATATCCTTCACTAAGGATGCTCAAGAGTTTCTTAACAATCTAAGCATAAGCAAAAACAATGGGGCTAGCCCTTATAAAGAGAAAGAGTGGATTTATTAATTTGGCCTAGAGTGACCAAAATACCCCTAAAGCTAACAATAACTAATTGACACCTCATCGTCTCCTCCTGCGCACGTAAGTGATCGTGGGTGGTCCCTCCACGTCCGCCGTGGGTGGTCCCACCACGTCCGCCGCACGTGATGCGGCATGGTCCGCATCAATACCCCGCGTAGAAGAGCCACCTTGTCCTCAAGGTGGAAGTCCGGAAACTGCTCCCGAACAACGTCGAACGCCTCCCACGTGGCATCGCAGTCCGGCAATCCCGCCTAATGTATTAGTACCTCCTGTCGACGCCCCGGACCCTGGCGCACCGCCCTGACGTCCAGCGGCTCCATCATCACCTCCATGTCCTCTGTCAGTGTCGGTGGAAGTGTGGATGACACCGTCTACTCTCCAATGGCACGTCGAAGCTGCGAAACATAAAAAACTGGATGGATCGTAGCTGTCGTGGGTAACCTCAGCCTGTAGGCCACTTGGCCAATCTTGGCCTCAATCTCAAAGGGCCCAAAGAATCTGGCAGAAAGCTTCTCATTCCTCCTCCTCGCCACTGATCTCTGTCTGTATGACCGCAGCTTGAGATATACCCGATCTCCCTTCTGAAAGCTCGCATCCCGTCGATGTCGATCTGCCTTCGCCTTCATCACCTGCTGAGCCCGTAGCAAGTGCTTCTTCAGCTCCTCTAGCATCACATCCCTCCATGTAACCCTCCACCAACGAGACTGCATCCCATCCCTCCATGTAATCCTCCACCAACGAGACTGGTGTCTGTCTACTCCCGAATCGAATCAGCTCTGGTGGGTCTCTCTCATACAACACCCGGAAGGGGGTCGTTCCTGCCGCTGAATGGTACGAAGTATTGTACCAATACTCCGCCAGGCCAACCAGCGGTACCACTGTCGCGGTGTCTCCGACGCAAAACATCGTAGATACGTCTTAATACTGCGATTAACCACCTCTATCTGCCCGTCTGTCTGGGGGTGATAGGCGGTACTCCTCTTCAACACCGTTCCCTGTACCCGGAACAACTACCGCCAAAACCCGCTCAAGAACACCTGGTCCCGGTCAGACACTATAGATCCAGGGATCCCATGCAACCGTATCACCTCCCGAGTAAACGCTGCGGCCACCGAAACGGCTGTGTACGGGTGCTTCAGCGGTATAAAATATGCATACTTACTCAGCCTGTCCACCACTACGAAGATCACCGAGTACCCCTCCGACCTGGGTAATCCCTCGATGAAGTCCATCATCACCTCCTCCCATACCCGCTCAGGCAGAGCCAACGGCTACAGCAACCCTGCAGGCGCCATGGCCATGTACTTGTGACGCTGGCAGACGTCACAAGCCGCCACTAAGAGGGCGATCGCCTTCTTTATCCCCTGCGAGTAAACCTCTCGGGCCATCCGCATGTAAGTCTGCTGCACCCCGGAGTGTCCCCCAATCCATGAACTGTGGAACTCCTGAAACAGCACTGGTATGAAGGTCGACTTGCGCGGTAAGACCAACCGTCCCTGGTACAATAGCCTGCGCCCCTCGAAAGAGTACCCCTTCGGCGCCTCCCCGCCGCCATGTAATCGCTCCCTGATCTGTCTCAGCTCTGGGTCGGTCTCTGCCTCCTGTAACATGGGCTCCCCGTCAAGCCACATCGGTAACGAGAGCTTCCTCAGTTGCACTCCCTCCTCTCGTCGAGACAAGGCGTCAGCCGCCTTGTTCTCCAACCCGGGCATGTTCTCAATGACAAACCGGTACCCCACCAGCTTCGAAAGCCAACACTGGTGCTCCTCAGTCACCAACCTCTGCTCAAGTAGGTACTTGAGGTTCCTCTGGTCTGTCCTGACCACGAACTCTCTCCCAAGTAGGTACGGCCGCCACTTCTGCACCGCTAACACGATCGCCATCAACTCTCTCTCGTACACCGACTTCAGCCGGGCTCTGCAGAAAGCACGTGGCTGTAGTAGGCTACGGGCCGCCCCAACTGCATCAGCACCACCCCCAACCCTACGCCTGATGCATCCGTCTCCACTACAAACGTGATGCTGAAGTCCGGCAGCGCCAGTACCGGGGCTGTAGTCATAGCCACCTTCAAGGCCTCAAAGGCCTTGGTCGCCTCCTCTCCCCAAGCGAACACATCCTTCAAAAGGTCAGTAAGCGGCCGTGCAATTGTACTGTACCCCCTCACGAACTTCCGGTAGTAGCCCGTCAGCCCAAGAAAACCCAGCAACGCACTCAAAGAAGTCGGCACTGCCCAGTCCAACATGGCCTCTATCTTCGCCCTGTCTGCCGCTACTCCCTCCGCCGACACCACGTGCCCCAGGTACTCTATCTGCAGCTGGCCGAAGCTACACTTCTTCCGGTTCGCATACAACTGTTGCACCCCCAACTCCTGGAAGACTGTCTCCAAATGCCCCACATGATCCTCCATAGTCCTGCTGTAAACCAAGATATCGTCGAAGAAAACCAAAATGAACTTCCTCAAGTACGGCCGAAATACCTCGTTCATCAAGGCCTGGAAGGTGGAGGGAGCATTCGTCAAGCCAAAAGGCATGACGAGAAACTCGTAATGCCCTCATGTGTGCGGAACGCCGTCTTCGGCACGTCCTCGGGCCTGATCAGGATCTGGTGATAACCCGCCTTCAAGTCGACCTTCGAGAACACAACTGCGCCATGCAACTCATCTAGCAGCTCGTCGATCACAGGAATGGGGAATCTGTCAGCCACAGTCTCCTTGTTCAGCGCCCTGTAGTCGACGTAGAACCTCCAGCTCCCGTCTTTCTTCTTCACCAACACTGGCGAAAAGAAAGAACTCACACTAGGCTGGATCACTCCCGCCTGCAGCATCTCCCCGACCATCCTCTCAATCTCGTCCTTCTGCACATGAGGATATCGGTACGGCCGCACGCTCACTGGTGATGCTCCCTCTCTCAAGACGATCGCATGCTCATGTTCCCTCTCCGGTGGTAGCCCCTGTGGATCCTGAAAGACCTCCTGAAATTGCTCCAGCACCTACTCAACCACCTCGGGAACCCCTGCCGGCTGCTCCTGATCAACTCCAACTGCACGGCACTCCACTAGGTACCCCTCTCCCTCTCTCTGTAAAGCCCGAGTAATGGCCTTGAAGGCCATCAACGAAAAGCAAAGGGTGGGGTCCCCTGTGAGTACCACCGTGCGGTCACCCTCCTCAAACTCCATCCTGAGACGTTTCCAGTTCACCCGTACGGCCCCCTACTTCTTCAGCCACTGCACGCCCAGAATGATATCGACATTTCCCAACTCTAGGGGTAAGAAATCCTCTATAATCTGCACTCCCTGCAAGGTCAGACATAACCCCTTGCAGAGCCCCTTGCTTTCCTCCATCTTTCTAGTTCCCAACAAAACAGTGAACTTCTCCATGGTGCTCAACTGCAGCCCATGACGCTCCACCACTCGGCTAGAGATGAAGTTGTGGGTGGCCCCACTGTCTATCAGCACTGTCAACACCATATTGCCCAACCGCCCTGACAACTTCATGGTGTGGTTCGGTGTGAACCCCACCACGGAGTTCAGGGAAACTTTCGCGAAGTCTAAATAAGACTTCTCCTCCTCCTCGAGTGCCTCCACCCTGGGCTCCTCCTCGTCATCCCGATACTCCTCCTCATCCGGCACCATGGTAATCTGTAGCAGGCGGCTCGCACATTTGTGGCCAAGTGTGAACTTCTCATCGCAACGGAAACACAACCCCTTGGCACACCTCTCCCTCACCTCCGCCTCCATCATCCGTCGCCCGAGAGTAGCGGGGCGAGTCTCAACCCTAGCCTCTGGTGCACCGACAAGCGCCCTCTGCGTGGCTGCTGCTGGCGTGGGTCGGGAATTTTGGATTTCCCAAGTCCCACGTATCCTCCTCTCCTCCATATGTTTCTCCTCCGCCTTCTGTGCGAGGCGAATCATGTCCTCCAAGCCCCTCGGGCTCTGCATCCTCAGCTCAGCTCGAATGGAGGGCTTGAGCCCCCCATGAAGTTTCCCATGAGCGCCTCCTCCGTGACCCCAGGCACTCGGCCCGACAGTAGCTCGAACCTCTTGACAAAGTCCCGCACCGTTCCCTCCTGCCTGAGCACCCGGAGCTGCTCGTAAAAATCCCCTCCTAGTGTATCCTGGAATCGGTCCATCAAATAGGCTGTCAAATCCGTCCAAGAGGAAAAAGGGTTGCGTATGATCTTCCACCGGTACCACGCTAAAGCCTCTCCCTCAAAATAGATGCCCACCGCCTTCAGGGCCTCCTCCTCGGTAAATCCCATCGTCTGGAAGTACCTCTCCGCTATGTAGATCCACCCATCGGGATCGCTCCCCTCCAACACGGGCATCTTCAGCTTCTTCAGCCGCCTATCGGCGTGGAACTCTGCTTCTCCCCGTCTCTCCCGGTCTCAACGCCTATCTCTGTGGTCCCTGAGGGGATCGTAGTCCTCATCTACATACTCGTCCTCCGGCCACAAGGGTCTACCGTCTGGTCCCAGCCCATGGGGTCCCCCAAAAGCTGCAGTAGCTGGTCGCTGCCCTCCTCGACCCCCGAATTGACCCCCCGGCCCTCGACCTCGCCTCGAAAATACCTCAGTGCCCTCCCGAAGACCTCCTCCTGCGGGCCGCCTCCTGTCGACCGCCCCTAGGGCTTCATTCGCTACAGCAGGAACCCCCAGTGGCCAATCGGGGCCCCTGGGGTCTCGCCCGCCCCCGCCCGCTTGCGAGCGGCCCCCCAGTGCCCATTCGGGGGCCGTGCGGGGCCTCGGCCATTGCGGCGGGGCTACGCCGCCCCCGGAATGGGCCCGCGACCCCCCGGGGGGTTCGCTGGCCCTGGCCAACCCCCTGGGGGGTTCGCCGGGTCTGGGCGACCCTCCGGAAGGGTTCCCAGGCCCCGTCGCCCCCCGCGTGCGCTGTCGCGGCTGCCTCGTTCGTCGCCGTCGCCCGGTTTCGTCGATACGACGACTTCCGAGGTCCCGACTGTTGTAAACTGCGCCGCCACCCTTGCATCTCGCGCCCTTAACTCTTGAACTTCAGGATCTGAGTCATCTTCCTCCTCCGTCCAAGATTTCTTCCCCTTTCCCTTAACTAGGGCTTGCAAAATCTCCATGATTTTAATTTGATTTGCTTCACTTTTTGCATGCTTCTCTTCTTGGGCGCGGTTGTTTTCCTCTATCTACTTCTCAAGTCGATCGCTCATCGTCTCCATCGTGGTTCCGATCTCCTTGGTGATTTCTTCATGTAGGGCTTGAAGCTTCTCCTCGATGGTGGCTCTCGTGCCTTGCGCCATTGGATCTTATGAGCTTTAATACCAATTGGTACGATCCGCTTGGATCGATCACGCAAATCAAGTTAAAGTGGAAAAAATTAAAAAGAGGGAAATATTTTTAGGGTTTTGAGATTAGACAAACAAGAGGAATCAAGGGATAAAAGCCTCTTTCGAGAGGAGACTTGCTCTCCGAGCTTTTGATTGAACGGAATAAAAGCCTAAATATCCTTCACTAAGGATGCTCAAGAGTTTCTCAACAATCTAAGCATAAGCGAAAACAATGGGGGCAGCCCTAATAAAGAGAGAGTGGATTTACTACTTTGGCATAGAGTGACCAAAATACCCCTAAAGCTAACAATAATTAATTGACGCCTCCCCGTCTCCTCCTGCACACGTAAGTGATCGTGGGTGGTCCAACCACGTCCGCCGCACATGATGCGGCATGGTCCGCATCATTATGACACCGGCACTTGGCCGCATCACCCTCACAGAGGTTATGACCCCGACACTTGGCAGCAACCCCCTCCCATATCATTTAACGCCGGAGCTTGGCACCAGAGCATATGGAAAGTTCCAACCGATTGGCAGCAGCAGCCTATCAGGGTACATGGGATGACGTCAGCACTTGGCCGCAGCATTTGACGCAGGCAGATTGGCAGCCTACCCAGGGTGACACGTCACAGCCGTAGCAGACAGAATGAGATGACACATGCATTTCACATCAGCATGTGGAAGTGATGTTGGCCCGTCTCAGCCACCTCAGACACAATTTGATGATGAAGGCATGTCACAGGTTGTTGGCGTGTCTCAGCCACCTCAGACACAATGTGATGATGAAGGCGTGTCACAGGTTGTTGGCGTGTCACAGGTTGTTGGGGTGTCTCGGTCGGTTGATCCTAAAAAAGGAACTTCATTGGGTAGGGCATGGTATTCACGTGTATTTAGTCGATGCAAAGGGAGTCGTCGATGATCTGTATTTTTGAAATGTGTTATGTATATTTGTTGGATTTGAGCATTTGTTAAGTACGGTTTCTCAAAAGAATTTGATATATAATATATGTGTTATGTATGGTTGCAAACAAATCTTTCATACACCCCATATTTATTCAACGAATTCATTCATACACCTCATATTTATTCAACGAATTCATTCATACACCCAATATTCATACATCACATATACATATGAGAAAGGTTGTGTTAGGGCTTGATGGAGGTATTCAGTCAGCGGATTGGGCTGCGCTCCAGACGAGAATTTTCTCCTCCCGAACTCACATACGTGTCCTTTTGCTGCTTCGGTGGCAGTTTGAGCGGCGGAATTTCTCCACAGCTTACAGGAGGAAGACAGCGGCTCAAGCGGCCAACAAAGCAGCAAAAGGGCACGTAGATGAGATCGGGAGGAGAAAATTCTCAACTGGAGCGGAGCCCAATTCAGTGACAGAATACCTCCATCATTCCGTCAATAATCTTTCTCCAAATAGCTTGACCACGTTCTCCCCGTCGAGCAAGCGCCATCACAGTAACTGCTTCCGGCCTGCCACGTTTTGAAGTCGGCGGGTGTGTGATACGTATCGTATCACACTCCGTATTACACTCCACTTAAATTTCTTTGCTGGAAGGGTGAGATTTATAGCCCCCGGAACCGCATTCCACAGGTGCGGCCCTCGGCCGCACTTTCGCCCAAAGCCGCACTTTGGAAGTGCGGCCGAGATCCGCATCTGTGGAGTGCGGCCTAGAAAACGATAACCGCTGCATCGCTGCATGCGGCTTGTTTTTTGCGGGGTTTGTTTTTTTGCGACGGTGGGCTTTGTTCCGATTCAACTCAGCTGCAATCTGACACCCTTAGCCATACGAGAGCCGATCCGTGCCGATAGAGCAGATCTCCTAATAGGTATTCAGAGTTTTTGTTCATCATTATGTTGTGATTTAGGGATTTAGGGATTTATAATGGTGTGTGTGCAGGTTATTGGAAATGGCAAGTGATTCAATTTTTGTCATGCTATTTTGCCGGTGAATTATATATTAATGAAAATCACGAACCACGGTATGATGGAGGGAAAGTCAAATCGATAAAGTTGATATGTGGTTCGACGTATAACGACTATACAATATCACGAAGATCCGTTGAGAGGAATATATGTTGAATCTAGTGTACAACTGGCCAGTAATGGGAGGAAAGACTACCGCCGTGAAAATGTCAGATGACGATGATATGGAGAATCTGTTTGATTTATCGCAAGATCACCGTGAAGTTGAAATATATGTGGGTATGGCTGCAATAAACACCGCCCAAGAAAATACGACAGGAGTAGGTGTTCGCAATATCCGCAAGATAATGATAACATGAACATGTAAGTCTAGATTTCAATCAAGTTTTGCAAATTGTTATTTGAAATATTTTTTATATATTCGTAGTAGTACCTAAAATTTGAAAGCTTTCATACGTCAGTAACAGGTTGAATGTTGAAGCATTGGGAATTGAAAATCAATACTCAACTTACATGGAAGGCCCTTTTGTACCGGAGTCGATCCCTGATGATCCATACATACCTGAAGATGTGGATGAAGAAATAGAAGAGAGCGATGACGAGGAGCATGTCGCGGCCGGAGAGGATAGCATGCTTTATGCGGAAGATCCAAACGAAGATGATATATCATGGATACAACAATCGGTTGCCGTTAACAAAATTGTGGAAGATGAGGAGGCTTTGACAGATGAAGTTGAAGAGGAAGAATGGCTAAATGCAACAGTTATGAGAAATACACTTGAAAGGAGAATGGAAGAGCCTAGACCTCAAAACGTTAGGGGGATGTTCAATGTCGGCGACATATATGATACAAAGGCCGCTTTGATTTAAGCAATAATGGAGTGGAGCATTAAGCGTAATGTTTCATTTATGCCAATCAAGACAAACATGACAAGTTATAACGTGATATGCGGCCTAAATGCTGCGGCCAATCCGGCAACACAAGATGAGACTAGTAGGAGTTTTCTGTGGCGTATCCATGAAGCAGTGCGGAAGAGTAGCATTGGGAAGTTCAGGCTCTCAAGGGTTGTTGAGGAACATACTTGCAATAATCCAACCCTCAATACAAATCACAAAAAAGCAACAGCATCTTTCATTTGTAACATGATTATACCAATGGTGAAGACAAAGTTAGATTTGACACCGGCAGAAATCCAAGAGGCAATAACCACCATGTTACGGATCCGAATTTCATATTACAAAGTATGGACGGCAAGATCGAAGGCGTTAGAAAGGATTTTTGGAGATTGGGAGGAGTCATATAATCGGCTACCTCGGTATTTAGAGGCCATTTCAGAGACTAATCCAGGTACAGTATACAAGATCACTTATGACACTATCAGTGAAGGAGTGGCACAATTTTCAGGGGTCTTCTGGGCATTTGGTCCTTCAATCAAACGTTTCAAGCATTGTCGGCCGATCCTAAGTATTGATGGTACCCATTTGTATGGAAAAATATAGTAGCTGTTTACTTGTGGCCACCGGAGTGGATGAAAATGGTGGGCTGTTTCCCTTCGCATTTGTTGTTGTGTCAGCTGAGAACCAAGAAAATTGGAAGTGGTTTTTCGCATGTATGTATGAATACATACCAAGTGCTCATGGACGAACAATTACCTTCATTTCAGATAGAATGAAAGGAATTTCACGAGCACTAGAAGAGGGATGGCCAACACATTATCACCATAGGTATTGTCTGCGACATATTATTGCAAATTACAAGGTGAAAGGATTCCGAACACGTACCTTGGAGGGAAACTTCTGGATGGCTGGCATTGTATCAGACTTGCTTACATATAATGCCTATCGTGCCAAAATCAAAGACGAGTCCATTGAAGCAGATGAGTGGATATCTGCAGATTTACATGGGGAAAAAAGCATGTGGGCGATGCATGCCGATCGTGGTAAACGCTATTGTATCATAACAATAAATTGTTCTGCGAGCTTTAATGGGGTGCTCAAAGGTGCTAGAGCTCTACCTGTACAAGCGTTGATTGCAAAAACATTTTGCAAGTTAAATAGATATTTCTTCAGTCGAAGACTAAGTGGGCAAGTGTGGACAGATTTTGTTCCCACAACAATAGACATTATTGGGGAACGGAGGGAAGAGGCCCGAACATTTATGCTCACAAGGTTTAGTGATTGTGAGTGGCAGGTGACTGACAACGATGATCTCTGTTATACTGTTAAGTTGCATGACGAGAAATGCCAATGTAGTTGCAATATTCCTTTGCTTCAACACATCCCATGTGCCCATGTTATCGCCGCAACGTCCTGACAAGAATATGGTGCCAACATAGCATATATGTCATGCTGTTTGTCATGGTATAGGGTTAGCAGATATCGCCTTACATATGAACCTTTATTTCACCCCATACCCAATGCACTGTATTGGAAGGCTTGGGATGGTCCCAAATTACTTCCACCCGACAAAAGAAGACCTCTGGTCGGTCCACATATATATATGTATTCGGGGGGCAATGAATATTCCCCGTGAAGGAAGCCGACAAAATAGATGTGGTAATTGTCATCAACTCGGGCATTACAAATCACGCTGTCGAAATCCTCCTCTAACACACGCGTATGTTGATTTTACAATTCATATATTTCTTGTAGATATATATATATATGATGTTCTAATTTATGCTTATCTTTTAAGTCTTCATCTCAAGGCCGCGGCGGGAGTACATCTCAAGGCCGCGACGTGTCTTCATCTCAAGGCCGCGGCGTGTCTTCATCTGAAAGCTACGGCTTGTCTTCATCTCAAGGCCGCGGCGCGTCTTCATCTCAATGCCGAAGCAGACCCCGCACATGATGCAATGGTGGATGTTACACTACTGAGAATGTTGTGTTAGGGCCATGATTGATGTGTTAGGCCATTTTATGTATGTTTGCTATATGTTTTTTGTAAGTTTGTTGAATTCGACGTGATATGTATTTTGAAACTATTATGGTTGATGAATTCAATGGTGTTTGATATATGGGTTACGTGAGCTTGATGAATTCGATGTGATGTGTGTTTTGATTTATATGAACTTTCTGATATCCAAGTGATGTGTTGTGATATACTATTTTGTGATATTTGTGAAACATTATGGCTGTGAGAAGTATTAGTGTTTGTATTATTCGTGACACTTTGATTTATATATGCATATGCTGTGATGAATCAGGGGTGAATTATCGGGAGAGTAGGAACAGAAGCAGCTACTGATATTGAGAAGAGCAGCAGCAATATCAGCAGCAGCTATTTGTAAACAGAGAGGAGGGAGCAGAAACATCAGTTTTGGTCTCAGTTTTGGGGAGCTCACGTGTCCCACGGACCAGAACCGACCTCTTTTGGTCTCAAAACCAAAAGAGGTCGGTTCTTCTAAATAAAAAAAGAGGTCGATTTTTAAAATTATTTTTTTGGCCTATTTGAAAAAATTGTCCTAAAATATGAGAAAATTCATATGACAATCTTATGCTTTGTTTTCTTATGTAAATTTTCCTTTTAACATAACAAACTAGTATCGGAGTTGATGTGATGTGTTTACCTTTTAGCTTTCGGGATGGAGGCCAAGATGATGTTGAGTTAACAATTGAGAAAGGTAGCAAGAAGAAGAAAAGATGCTTAAGATATTGGAGCTATTATGGATTTCCAATGATTTGATTGGATTCTTTTCTTTTCAATTGTTGTTGAGTTATTTTGCGTGGTGAATTTGATCGAGATGATAGACCACACAGGAAGTCACTTTTTAAGATGCTGGTTGACCACAAACTAAGAAAGATAATGGTAATACCTTCCAAGGTGCTGGTAATCACAAAGCCAGGAATATAAGTGTGATGGTTTTTGAGATGCTAGTGAAGACTCAAGTCAAATCGGATTTGAGAAAATTTTAATTTAAGATGGAGTAGATTTTTGCTCACGGTGGAGTTATTTATGTTTTTAAGGTTCTCGTATGGGATGCACCGGTTGTCTATAAATGAAGATGACTGATTTAAGTCAATGGGAAGACTGTTAGGATTTGAATCTGTTGAAAATTAAGGGGACGAACACATCACCTTCGCAGCGGAACATGATCAATAGGACGAGGAATTACGTGCTTTGGATCAGATTTAGAATCGCCAACCGAAACCAATAAATTATCACCACCAATATTACATCTTTCTTCTTCTATGTTGGGAGAGAGGATAAAACGTTCAATTTCCTTGATCCCTTTTCTCACTCCCAATAGTGGAATATATATGAACTAAGGGGAGCAGTTTTCTACCATTGGAAAATTTAACGGTAACAAAAATAACGTAATGGTGGTAACAAAAATAACGTAAGGGTAGTTACAAAAAACATTTGCATTGGGAACCCTAAACTTCTGTAAATTACAATTATTCACAAAGGCTAATTTAATTTACATATAACCCCCTTAATAAAATACTAACTGTGATTTCTCCCAGGGTTAAACCAGTCATGGGCATACCCAAACCCAACATCTTCCACTCGCACATGATGGGATTGTTGTTACAAAAACAACTTGAGAAGAAGACTTCATACTTGGTAACTTGGTCGTGCGACCCATACGCGAACATAGGCTATCTTGTTGTGCACTGGTTAGAGATACACAACTGACCTCTATGTAATCGATCCTCTAAAGTATAACTATCGCTTATAATACCCCAGGACTAGTTTGTTATATCAGTGTAAGTATTCATGATCCCTCTTTTCATATATTCATGAGGAATACTTAAACACCTCCACATTGATGTCTCTGAATCACACAGATTGACCGGTCTATGAGAGCATCAAACTTGATCTCAACAAACTCAGACCTTCCTTTGCACTCAATATCCTAATTCTCAACTTAGCCACTTTCCTAGACATACCCTTTTAGACCGAATCACTCGTGGCTATAAGGAATATGCTAAAGTGGCTATCACCAAGACTGAGACTTTGAATATTAGTCAATAGTCAAAGGGTATTGTGAGGTAACCAATCCTCTAGGGACTCACACAGTGTAGAGGCAGGGATCCACTATCTCACTTCACATTATGGTCGACTCCAACACATGTGGTATGAATCACATGCAACGGTGTATTACGTATGTCTTTGGAGTAATTCAATCCAACACCGTTCAGACTCCAGTTAAATGTACTCATACATTTAACACTGAATTCTACAACATTCAATTACTCTAAGAATTCGTGTCTGGCTCATGAATACGCTTAGATGAAAACTTTGGGGAATCACTTCATCTCGGTCATTATTTGTATGCATAAAATGACCTCATCTTGAAACTTATTCAAGACGACTTTTAAAGAGGATTAAGTCGCATCCCTGCCTGTTCACCTAGAACGTCAGAGGCGATTGCTTGTGTGAGAAGGCCAATCTCCATGCCTATTTGACATACTTTTCTTATGTACTCTTTTTCATATGCATGTGTTAACAAATAACACTATTGGGCAAACATATCATCGAACACAATGAATGAAATAAACAATTTATTGAACAATATCAATCTTTATACAGAGTATATATAAAGTATATTTCAAATTCTACGCAATCCCATAACTTTTATATGTTTCAAAAAATTGCATATATGGAATGTGTTTAGTTAGAGGATCAGCAACCATTTTGTTCGTAGATATAAACTTGATAGAAAATATCTTCTCAGCCACAATGTCTCTCACAAAATGGTATTGTATGTCGATATATTGGTACGACTATGATATCTTATGTCTTTGGTGTAAGCTATTGTAGCTTGATTATCACAGTAGACAATCATTAGCTCATGTTTTAAACCCAAATTCTGCAAGAACCGTCGTAACCAAATAGCCTACTGGACTCTTAGTGAAGCAGCAACAAATTCTACTTCATCTCATGATCCTCTACACAGCATTCCAATGCTCATATCCAGGATTTTATTGATATCGACTTACCAATGATATACTAAACGACATATGTCTGGCCGTGTACACAACTTAGTGCACATCAAGCTACCCATATCATTTGCATAAGGCACTCTTGCAATTATGTTCTTTTCATCTATCGTACTAGGGCAACCATCTAGACTAAGGTTATCGCCTTTTGCTTTTGAAGTTTTAACTTGATTGCTTTTAGACATGTTAAATCGTTCTAATATTTTATTGATATATGTTTCTTACAACAATGCAAGAAATCTTTTAGAACGATTTCTTTGGACTTTTATACTAAGTATAACACCCTCTTCTCCCATGTCTTTTATTTCAAAGTTTAAAGACAACCATTCTTTTATGGTCATCAGAAACTCCAAGTCATTACTAGCTGACAAAATGTCATCTGCATATAATGATAAGATGACAAATTTGTTCTTATGTTGCTAGTATAAGGCGAACATAGGCAAATTCGACGGTTGGTGCAAATTAATCTATACCTTCCTATTGTGTATAACCTTTTTCCACCAAACGATCTTTTCAATGGATCCATCTTTCTTTCTCTTTATCCTGAGAATCCACTTATTCCCAATTGTTTTCCAATTAGACGGTAAGTCAATCATTTCCCAAACTTGGTTAACTTTCATGGAATCCATTTCTTTTTCCATAGTTTCCTTCCAATAATCTCGATCATGACGAGATAAAGCTTCTTATACACTCTGAAGTTCTTTGTCATCTTGAAGTACAACAATTAGGGCTTCCCCTTCGGTTTTAAATCTACATTGGGGAACTTTAACCCGTTTTGCCCCTCCTAATTGACACATCAAGTTGAGAATTCTGAATTACTTCTCTTTCGGACAGACCGCTCCCACTAACTTCAGGGACTCGAGAAGTATTCTCGTGTACCTTAAATGACCTAATACTCACGAAGTCTAGATCTTCCAACTCATGGAGATCATCTTCCCTTCTGACTTCACCTTGTTTAGGGAACATTTTCTCTAAAAACGTGGCATCCATAGATTCATATTCTGTAACTACGCCGTCTTCTTGCTCACCCAAGAAGACATAACACTTTAAGTATTCAGAGTATCTAATGAATATACTCTTCTTCCCCCTGAGTCCCAACTTCCCATGCATATGAGAATTGTTATGTACGTATGCTACACAGCCCCATGGTTTTAAGTAACTCGAATTTGGACTTCTTCCCGTTTAGAGTTCATATTGGGTCTTATGAATTGATTTAGAGGGTACTAGGTTCAAAACATGTACTGTTGTCAACAATGCATCTCCCCAATACTTAATTGGTAAGTTTGCTTGTGACGTTATGCATCGAACCATTTTTAAGAGAGTTCTATTCCTTCTCTCAGTAACACCATTTTGCTGATGTGTATAAGGAGTAGTAAGATGTCTTAGAATTCCTTTTTCATTACATAGATATTTAAACTGATCAGACAGATATTCCCTTCATCGGTCTGTCCTCAAGGTTTTAACCTTTTTATTTAATTGATTCTCAACTTCGTTGAGAAACAATCTGAAGCACTCTAATGCTTCGGATTTATGGGATATGAGGTGTACCTTTCCAAACCGAGAATAGTCGTCTATAAATGTAATGAAATATGAGGCACCATGCCTAGCCCTCACACTCATGGGTCCACAAATGTCAGAGTGTATTAGCTGTAATAGAGTTTCAGCTCGTATTGCCTTTCCAAATGGTTTCCTAGTTGCTTTGCCAACTAAACATGGTTCACAAGTAGGAATTTCTATTTTGGTGAGAGATCCCAAAAGACCCTCTTTAGCCAAGTGCTCTATCCTGGCTTTTTCCTATGTGACCTAGTCTAGCATGCCATAATAATGTTGCATTATCAGATGCAGCAGATGCAGATGAGGTTAACATATAACCAGAAGAACAATTATTTGTATTAAGAATTGCCAAACCATTAACATAAGTACCAGATCCATAATATTCGTTACACAAACTTATATTCAGACCATGCTGTTCAAACAACAAATTAAATCCAAATCTAGCTAAGGATATTATAGAGACTAGGTTCCGCCTTATTTCTGGAGTATGCAAGACATCATGCAATAGTAAGGTCCGCCCTCCGTGCAATTCCAATTTGCACATACCGACTCACTTTACTTCCATTTTTCTTTGTTGTTACCAACATACACCCATCTGGTTCCCCCAAGAACACGACGGTACTCCACATAGTAATCTCTGTCTTTGGCTATGTGGTCTGTTGCTCCTGAACCAATAATCCACCAAGGATCAGATTCTATGAGCATAACAGAAATAGACGCATGCCTATAACAAGGAATAGAAGAAGAATCAGAAATTACCTTCATCGGCTCAGGACAATCCCAAGCGAAATGGTCATTCTGACAACATTTGAAGCACATTAACTTATCAACAATCACCTTTTTTTCTTATCAAATTTCCTTAGCCCATTGTATTTGATTTTCAAAGATGTATTTTTGCCATGGTTCTTCTTCTAGAACCTCTTCCGCTTGAAGTTTCTTCTCTTGGAACTTGACTCGGTCATGTATGAATGAGATTGTGGCTTCAGGGAAGATAACCTTAAATCTTACAACTCCACATGGTGTGTCACATCATCAAAAGTCTTGACACTTTCATTGTAAGTCAACTTTTGTGTGTTCCCAGGAGTTAGGCAAAGAACAAATTACAGCTTGAACTTGTTTGTCAGTGCGGTTACACCCAGTGACAGCTAGCTCCTTAATCATTATAAACATCTCTCGGAGATGTTGCTTAATTGACTGATTGGAGCGCATCTTATAAGTATCAAAATTTATAGTTAGCTGTCGTAACTTCGACACAGAAGTTCCTCCCAGCTATTCATTCAAGACCTTCCACAGGTCACAAGCAGTAGGCCAGTCCTTATACTCATAAGCCAAGTCATCCTTCATTGAGCTTATAAGAATATCACGTGCAGTGACATCCTTTTCTTCCACTAGTTGTAAGTCTCAACTGCATGTCTGTTCTGGGTAGTGTTTCCCTCACCAGGATCTTCCAACTTATGATTAATGTTTTCAATGACATCTTGTTCCTCCAAGACATACTTGATACGAAAACTCCAAACAATGAAATTGCCTCCATTGAGACTATCTCCTTTGTTGAGGTCAACAATAATGTTTTTGGTAGCAACCATTTTGTAGGATGATATAAGTTATAATTGAAATATATAGACATTTAGAAGATTAGTTACGTAGCCCAAATATATATATTGTTTGCCAAGTCTTTAAATAAAATGATTTGGTTAATAGCAGAGTCGATAGTTCATTAAATTCCCAATCATCGTGCATGACTAAAAACTTCATCATTAATTTAAAGACCCTTTCAAAAATATATCAAACACTTATATTTTGTATAAGTCCCCACACATAATTATCATCAGAATATCGTATTGCTTCCACTGAAGTGATGTATTCACATAGAATACAAAATTCTTAAACACATTATGTTAAGAAGTTTTCCACAAAATAAGCAAGTGGACATATTCTGATAATAGGCTAACAAAAGTTGCCAATTTAAATTATAAATGTTAACACATAACATCATATTTTCTAAAGTTTCAAATGAATGTGTATGTAATGTATATAACAATTATATACATATTAAATACGACATTTACATTTATATGATCAAATAATTACTTCTACTAAAGAAGATTAACAAAACCAAAAAATTTAGTTTCATGATCATATATGAAACATGGAAGTATGCATAATATATTTAATATTATTTGAACAAATCAATAAGTTAATTAAATATGTATTGTTATGCATATCCTATTGCTGAATGTTATACAACTTCTATAATAATCACTACAAAAATTACCGTAATAATGAGATTAACTCTAATCACATTAGGCATAACAGTATTATAATGTTATTGTTGTTAAAAACATTGTTATTACTTGTTATGGGGCATGCTTGGCAATGAGGTACTGCAAAACTGATACAATAAAACTACAAAATAATGTTGGCTTCTCTATCAATTCCACAGCCATTGATTAACTCGAGAGCCCCACGGCAAAGCAACGGGAACCCATGGCCATTCAACCGCAGCCTTAATAAATCAAAAGGGAAGAGAAAACAAATAATTCCCAGTCCAGCCAAACATGGCCGACGATCATGAGTCCGAGACCCACAGTGTAGCTCCTTGCCAAGCCACATTCCAGCCAAGTGCCACATGCCCGAGACCGAGCAACATGGAAGGGTAATTTGAATTATTTCAGGAACAAGGCATAAAATCCAACAGAGGATGAGCCTGGTTTAATTGGGTTTAATTCAAGAACATGCAAAATTAAAAATACAACATAGGATGAGATCCTCCACGGCCATTCAACTTCAGAGTGGAAAACAACCCCATAGTAGGCGGTGGAGGCATCCAAGGCAGGCCTAACGACTTGCGGCGAAACCAGAGGGATCCGGCACCCTGCGACGAACCCAGACAAGGCCAGTTCAACGGGAGGGAGGGCGAAGTCCTAGTCCCGATCGGGGGGCTGCAAAGCCCTTTGTCCGACGGACGGCGGGTGGTCCGTGCCCTGTTGCTTGGTTCGTGAAGCCCCTTGCCCAGTTCAACAAACGGGTCGGATTCCATTCGGTCTCCGATCAACAGTGGGTGAAGCGCACAGGACAAGACATGGACCGATACCCCTTAGGAGGCGAACCCCCTTCTGGCCGATCAAATCGGTGACATGGCCCCTTCTGGCCTGATCTG
Source organism: Scilla litardierei (assembly GCA_030789695.1). Taxonomy (NCBI): domain Eukaryota; kingdom Viridiplantae; phylum Streptophyta; class Magnoliopsida; order Asparagales; family Asparagaceae; genus Scilla; species Scilla litardierei. Next base: position 144,587 of record JAULAV010006088.1, read on the forward strand.
CAACGAGCGATGCCGAGTCCCATGGGTTGACCGCAGTCGTCGGGAGAGGACGAACCCCACAGCAGGCGATCCTCATATTGACGAGCAGATGGTGACGCCCTAGGACCGACGAGCGGCATATTGATAGGATCAATGCTGTAGGGCCAAGCTTCATTGACAGACGACGCCCCATGATGTCGGGCGAGCCTCATGGTCGAGCATGGAAACGAACCACGGCGGACTAACTACAGGCTATCCTTCATGGCCAGCGAACCCCATCGCCGAGTCCCTTCAACTTCAAAAGAGATGCCCAGGGTTCCGATCTAAACAGCAATCGAAAAGAAAATTAATTAACGAGAATTCCCATGTTACAGCTCTGATACCAATGTTGAAAATTAAAGAGGATGAACACATCACCTTCGCAGCAGAACATGATCAACAGGAGGAGGAATTACGTGCTTTGGATCAGATTTAGAATCACCAACGGAAACCAAAAAATTATCACCACCAGTATGACCTATTTCTTCTTCGTGTTGGGAGAGGATAAAACATTCAATTTCCTTGATCCCTTTTCTCACTCCCAATAATGGATTATATAGGAATTAGGGGGAGCAGTTTTCTACCGTTGGAAAATTTAACGTTGCCAAAAATAACATAAGAGTAGTTACAAAACACATTTGCATTGGGAACACTAAATTTGTGTAAATTACAATTATCCACAAAGACTAATTTAATTTACATATAACCCCCTTAATAAATACTAACTATGATTTCTCCCCGGGTTAAACTCGTCATGGGCGTACCCAAACCCAACAGACTCACAGACTTTGCTCCTAATTGAGTTGAATTTATTTTTTTATGTTTTTTTTTGCTTTTGTCTGTGTTCTATGTTTTTAGGAGTCTAATTTGGCCTACAGTTACAGTTCACTTTGGTTTAGAAGTTTTTGACTTTAGTATAAATAATGTGGCTTAAATCTAATTGTGTTAGTGGATTTATGTGAGAATTGATCAATGTTCCTTAGGTTGTTTTGAGAACTTTTTGTTAAGGGGGGTTATATGTAAATTTTAGAGGAAACTAAATCTCGAGGGAACTAAATTCTCTAGAGAGAACTAAAAATTAATTTAAAATTTTGGTAGGGCTAAATTTTAGGAGGAACTTGATAGGACCTGCTAGGAATTTTAGGAATAAAATTATGATTTTTGGTGGATTGTGAGAAAAGGATGGGACGAGATTTTGTCAGACGGTTCACGACAAGTATCTCTCGTCTTATAAACACACCCATAAAGATCCTCTCCCTCAAAGACAGCACATCTTCGACTTTTGACACAAAAACCCCAAAAACCCCTTGTCATGCTCTCCCTGTAGGCTACCCGTAATGAAATTATCATAGTTTGTGCACCAAGATATCCAAAATGGGCTCCTTCTACCCTACCATCCTCACCTCAATCATCTTTGAACCGATAGGGGTCTCCACCATCCTCATCGAAGCCCTGGTAGGTGCCCCAGTGCTCGCCAGATGGCCCCACCCCCAGGAGGATGTCGTCGACCTATCTTGGGACCCATCCGCTGTCCCATAGACTGTCACCCCAATATGGACCTCATGTGGCACGGTTGAAGCCTTGAGGGCCTTCTTCGTTGACGTAGTGCCACCTAAGGCCTTCATCGCTTCCCATGATGCCCCGATAGAAGCCAAAATGAGTGTCAAACTCGGCTAAAGATTTGCAGCGTCCAAAACGTTGTATCTGATGCCCATGATGGTCTCCGTCTGTAAACCAGGCATGCGGGCCCCTAGCAGCTCGTCCAAGGTTCGTCGAGCTTGAAACGGGCCCCTGGGCGGTCCACCAAGAGGCCTCCGCCTAGGGGCCGCCTCAATGGTTGCCTCATTCTTGGGGGGTTGACAGGGCTTCCTCCTTGTCCATCAGTCCCATGTGCCTTCTCCCATGATTTTAAGGGAGGATTTGAGCCCCACGCATGTAATTCACCGTCCGGATACAGATCCTCCTCAAAGTTGACGATTTTCCACCTTTTTGTGTTCAAGATGACGCTTTTTGTCCTAAATCTATGTTGTAGTCTTTGTCGATCAGATTTGATTGGACCCCCTTCGGATGCATCTCCTCCTCAAAAAGGATGATCTAGGTCACGTCTTTCGTCCTAAATCTAAGTTGTCTTCGTCATTGCCCGGATCTGACTTGTCACCTCCTTTGTAGGCGGAAGGCGATTCTTCAACTCTGATATTTGTTGCGTTAGGGTTTGCATGAGGGTCTCCATCGACGTTCGCATCACAGATTCCATTGACGTTCTCAATTCCTCCATCGATCTCTTCAAACCTTCCACTTCGCTATCGAGTTTCTCCTCCAAAGCTTCCACATTTCTTGTTGCCGCAATCAAAATATATGCTTTAATACCAATTTGTTAGGACCCACTACGAATTTTAGGGATAAAATTAGGATTTTGATATGATGGGGGTTAGACGAATATTTTTTGAGGAATAAAGATGGGATTTTTATAGGAAATGTAGGTTTTTATGGGTGGAAAGAGAATAAAATAGGATCTTTATATAATTTTCAGATCTGAAAATTACAAGATAAATACATCAATTCGAGAAGAGGGAAACTCCTAGCTTTTGATTCGAGATCAAAGCATAAATCTCCAATTAAAGTCCTAAGATAAATTATCTATTAAATTAACTAGGGGATTTTTTTTCAACAATTCAAGCATGCATTCCCCTTCTCATCTCTCTCTGTATTTATAACAAGACTCCCGCTAATTAGGTAATTAGTCAAAAGGACCAAATCACCCTTCCTATTTAAATATTGGCAAATAAAGTCCTAATATTATTCTCTCATTAAATGATAGGATTCTCGCATTCATTTATTTCCAAATGAGATCACTTACATGTTCACCACATCGTCCGCATTCGACGCACTGTCCACGTTCGACGCATCGTCCATATTCGTCGAACCCCCATCGTATCATTACTCCGCCCCGAAAATCCACCTTGTCCTCAAGGTGGTGCATCCAGTCCTCGCATTAATTTATTTCCAAATGGGTCATGCTACTTTGAACGAACGTACGCATCCCCTCCAGCGTCGAAAGGCCACCCGAGGTCTTCGTCATCTCCGCAAACCCACTAGAAGATCAGTCGCGCCCAAAATACCGCATCCCAGATCCAGTAAGACCCCCTGTTGCAAACTGGGGCCTGCGTGCCCCCTGAAAAGTTTCCCAGTGTACGCTGGCCTCAATGCGGCCCACCCGAGGGGTGGCCGAGTCCGAACGGCCCTCCGGTGAACCGGTCGCATTGTCATCTTCAAATCTACGCCGACGTTCTCCTCCTCCGGATCTAGTAACTACGTTTGAAATCTTCAAATCTGTTGCCGGATCATCTTGGGAACGGAGCTTCTTGCCGAAAGGCGTCGCCTTGAACTATGAATATGGTAAATCGCTTGAAATCTTCAGATCTGGTATTGGATCCCCTTAGGAATGGAGCTCCTCGCCGAAAGGTGCCACATTTGTCCTCAGATTTGCATCGCTAGCCTCCTCTTTCAGATCGGGTAGATCTGGACTCGTGGTCTTCATATCTGGATTGTTGTCGTAGGCGTTACTCAGATATGGGTTTTTCGCCGACATATTCGTCTTTTGTCGTAGACTGGACTTACGCCGCCTTCAGATCTGAAAGGTGTGGCATTGTGGCCAAAATTGACGACCTCTCTGTAATTTGTTGCATTATGGCTTGCATTAGTTCGTCAAACTTTTTGTTCGATGCAATCATCGCCTTCTTCATTCGCTCCAACCACGCTTGATGTCTTTCCTCGAAGATTTCTGCCATCAGGATCGACGCTCTGATAGCAATTGATGCGATCTAGCCTTTTCGCAAAATAAAGATGGGATTTTTATAGGAAAGGTGGATTTTTATGGGTGGAAAAAGAATAAAAATAGGATTTTCTATATATTTTCAAATCTAAAAATAACAAAATAAAGGCCTCAATTTGAGAAGAGACAAACTTCTAGCTTTTGCTTCGAGATCAAAGTCTAAATTTCCAATTAAAGTCCTAAAACAAATTATCTATCAAATTAACTAAGGGATTTTTTTCAACAATTCAAGCATGCCTTCCCTTTCTACTCACTCTTTATTTATAACAAGACTCTCGCTAATTAGGTAATTAGTCAAAAGGACTAAATCAACCTTCCTATTTAAAATATTACAAAATAAAGTCCTAATATTATTCTCTCATTAAATGACACGATTTTCACATTAATTTATTTCCAAATAAGATCACGTCCATGTTCGCCACATCGTCCGCATTCGACGCACTGTCCATATTCGTCGAACCCTATTGTATCAGATTTTTAGTGAATTGTAGGGAAAATATGGGATTTTGGGGGTAAATATGTGATTTTTAGGGCTAAAGAGTGGAATTGGGGAAAAAGTGATAGTTTTATTGATGATAGAAAGGGGATACAAGATAATTGGCCTCTTTCGAGAAGGCTGCTCTCCCAAGCCACCAATTCAAGAGGATGGCCGCACTCTTCCATAGATCTAGATTCCTACTCTTAATCTCTTTCTTCTCAATTCTCTTCTCAATCTTTAGCATAAACCCTAATGAACACAGCCCCTTATACATATAATACTCAAGCTTGGTGTGATATTTTGAATTCGGATGTAACTTGTTTGTGATTTTTGAATGTGTTGAAATTTTTCGGGAGAATATTTTGAATGCCACATGACCTATGGTCGCGGATTATGCCTGGTATTATAATAAAGCATATAGATCAATCATCAAACTGTATCATCATCTAGTCAGTATCCACATTCCACGTAACAACATTAACTAAACCTTTTTCTAAAGGAAAGAGTCAAGAAGAAGTTTTTGTTTTAGGAAACTGCAATTATCCCTTGGGCATGACAAAAGCCAAAGAGCCATGAGAAAATGCATTTTGTAGTTAAACATATTATTTCGTGTATATTCTATAAAAGCATTGGGTTCAATTTCCAGGAAAAAGTGTTAAGTTCCAGTATAGTAAGGATAAGAACGCATGATTCAGATTTAAGTTAGTGTCCTTGAATATACTTTACAAGAAAAGTTCAATGTAGGGGCACAAAAAATTCTTTGAACTATTTTATTTTATGTTACATTAGTTGAATGTGTATGTTCTACAGAATAATGACAATGTATAGACATTTTACAAACAAAAAGTTCGAGAACTACTTTTCAATGTTTAACAGATACCATTTTTACCTGATTTTTTATCAGAATCCCAGCAGCACATCCGACTACAGAAGTTGCCCTAGATGATGATAATGTCTGGCAAAGGAAGACACAAAAATATGATGCAATAATATACAAGAATTTGCAAAATTCAAGGATATACTCATTTGAGTTATCTATCAAAACTACTATTGGAAACTGGTGAGTTTAATACTGCCATGCAGAATGATAAATAGCATAATGTAGGATGAGGAAAAGTAATTAATTATTGCTATTAAAGGTTCAACTCTTGTAGTGACTTCACCATTTGGAAAGCAAGCAAACATACTTACAGCAGTATTCAGCCTTCCAGACATCAAATGCACATAAAATCTGTGTCGTGGCAACATAAACAAACAAACGAATGCACACAATAACAACAACACAAACAAAATAACCCCATTAGGGTTATCGTTGATCGTTTAACCAAATTGGCTCAATTCATTCCATTTCAAGTTGGACAATATATCAAACTTCAAGCGAAGAAGTGCACGGTAGTAATAGGTATTTTTATACCTTTTGTAATTTCATCCTATTGAATGTGGTGTGATGTGAATTATAGATATGCAGGAAATTATGAGACTACTCAATGTGCCGGTGTACATATGTTCTGGTGTGTGCCGGTGTACATATGTTCTGGTGTACATATGTTCTGATCGAGAGACTAGATTCACGACACATTTTAAGAGTCTTCAAATGAGCTTGCAAACAATCTAAGTTTCAGTACATTGTATCATCTGCAAATGTGCGGATAGTCGGAGCGTACCATACAGATTCTAAAGGACATGTTCAGCTAACACATGATTGAGTTTAAGGGATCGTGAGAGGATCTCACACACTTGGTGAAGTTTACATACAATATCAGGTATCAATCTAGTATTGACAGTGCTCATTTAGTGCTACTATATGGAAGGAAGTGCCGTTTCACTCTGAGTTAGGATGATGTCAGTAATAGGGAATTATTGAGACCAGAGATGTTCGTGAAAGCCATGAATATGGTGATAGACATAAAAGACAAGCTTCGTATTACGCAAGATCAATGCAGTGCAAACACGCAGCGTTGTTATTTGAAGTTCAACCGAGTGAGCATGTGTTTCTAAAGATATCACCTAACAAAGGACTAGTTCATTTTGGAAAGAGAGGACCATCTCAATCCGCGGTTCATCTGATCCGTCTATGTATTGGAGCAAATAAGAAAGGTGGCATATTGTCTTACACTACCACCTTCGTTGGAAGGGATACATGACATATTCCAAATCTCCCATTTACAATGATACGTGAGTGATCCCATACACATGGTAGACCATTCGAAAATCATAGTACGAGCATACTTAAAGTACGAGAAGCAACCAGTGAAAATTTTATAATGAAGGGTAAATGACTCAGAAATAAGCTAGTTAGTTTAGTGAAGGTAGTGTAACATCAATACTTATCAGGAAAATCCACCTAGAAAGGAGAAGATGAGATGCATGAGTGTTACCCATATTTATTTAATGTACAATATTTTTGAGAAAGTTTAAGGACTGAATTTTCATAAGAATGTTATGTTGTAATGACCATACACCAAATCTTGCATTTTCAATAAATTTAATAAATTTTTATTAAATAAATTTTTTGGTTTAATCTCTATGAATTTTCTTTTACTTTTTCTACCATGTTTCCTTCTTTTATTTCCCTTTTTCTTTTAGTTTTAAATTAGATAAACATCTATCTGAATCTAAACCCATTTCATTTAAATTTAACTTAAAATCTAAAATTGAAAACCCAAATTCAAATTCAAATCTTAATTAAAACCCCATTTAAAAATTCAAATTCAAAACTCCATTTAAATCACAAATTAAAATATTAAGTAATGCTAATTAAACATAGCCTAACCTGACCCGTTCACAACCCACGAACCCGAACCCCGAAACCATAGCCCTGTGCCTTACCATATATAATCCACTGACAATTAACCTTTAATTCCTAATCATTCTCGTTCCTGCTCTCAACTGTAGCATGAACCCCAAATTCACTATCTCAGCTCCCGAGCTCCCCTCTCCCACATAAAATCCCAAAAACCCTAGGCCAAAGCACCTTTAGGTTGTCGTTGTTCTCCATTGCTTGATCTCTCCTCTCGCATCCATTGCTTGATCTCTCTATAGTACTCCACCCTTAGACCCGACGACCTATCGTTGTTTAGCTTCACCCGAGCACAAATAGCTGCCACTAACACCACTGACTCTGACCCTTTTACGTGTAACAGTCTCAAACCGTTCTCAGTCTCAAACCGTTCTCGATGTTTTTGTAAAATTTTGATGCCTTTTTTGTTCATATTACTGTAAATAATTTTTTCGAATTTTTAATGAATTTATTTCTTGTTTTAATTAAATCTAATAATAATTATAACCCATTTAATTAAATTTGAGTTTAATTTCATTTTTAAATCTAAATTTCAAAATACAACATTAATTGAAATTAGATCAAAAACAAAATCTGTTTTCAAATCAAAACAAATCCAAAGTATACATTCTAATATAATTAAAATTAATAACAAACCCAACCCATTTACACCCAAACCCACCGCCGCCCCTTTTATGCTTCTCTTCTCCCGATTCCTACGTCTCCATTAAAAAAGAGCGAGAGAAACGAATAAGAGAGTAGTAACTTACCTTGGGTGAAAATCCTGGCCAGCCCGATGTAGTTTTCTTAAAGGATAGGGCCGGGCCGGGCCGAGAAGAATTCGGGCCATTAAGGAGCGGCCCAAGCACGACACGATAATAATATTGAGCCGACCGGCCCTGCCCAATGGCCCATTAAGTGGATGATGCTCTTGTGAATGTGTTTAGTTTTGGAGATTTTCAGTTTGGTTTTTGTAGGCTTGCTGATTGGGGACTATTTTTGGGGTGTTGTTTTGGATGGAGGTAGACTAACTATGCAATATAAATATGTTGCTAGCAATTCTAATAAGATGAATAAAAACAAAACTAGCTCTATCAAATCATGGTTAATAAATTGGAAGTGCATGAATCTTAATGGATTATGTGTTAATAATTCTACTACACATTTCTAATTTCCGGGTCAGGCCAGGCCGACACGGTTCGATAAGGATTCTAGGCCAAAATCGATGGCACATGCATGGTCTTATTGTGCCGGTATCGTGACGTGATATCGGTCCAGGCCGAAAATTGCCACCCATAAGTCGCCTGGCCCACCTCTCATCTACCGAAGCACCCAAGCGCGAACCGCATCAGACCTGCCACAAGCTTTGCAACCCCATAGCCCACTCGAGCCATTCTCCTTCTCCGAAACTGAAGCCCACAAGTCGCATCTCCCTTCTTCACTCACCCTCAGCTGAAGCTTCCTTTTGTCGTTCCTCCGCATTTGCACATCCTCCAAGAGCCGAACATTTTCTTTGAATCCACACTCCATCGAAACAAGTAGGTTACCTATTTTTTTAATTTTCAATTTATTGAGTTAATTTTAGTTCATTGAATTTAGGAGGAATTTTATAGTAAATTTAATTTATGAAGAAATTGATTCAAAGATTGTTTGGCCATGTTTAATATTTTGATCTCTTCACATAATTTTTGTATGCTATATATTCTTGGATATGAGATTTCTATGAGATGGGTAAAAGTCTTTATTTTGGGATTATCATGATGTTGAGAACATATAAATTGGAAATTAATTTGATAATACATAAGTAGAGCTTGTAATTTGGCATTTAAAATTGATATTACATATGATATTATAATTTGCCTATATTAATTTAAATAAAAAATTTAGCCGATATAAATTAAATATTGTATAATTAATGTTTAACAATGTCTTAACCATTATTTTATTTGACAAGTAGGAATTTCACTTTAATGTAACCGACCTTCCATGCCATTAGCTTGACGATTATTTTATCATGTTATTATAGCAAGATGATGGATAACATCTATTATACATTTAAGGACCTTTTTGAATCTTTGTCCTACGTGGCTGGGTTTGTCCCAGCCATATTTTGGCTTGATGACTAGGATAAGATAATGTGTTAGAGAAACTATTTTGTTGAAATTTGGGATCATCTTATTACTCATTTGAAAACCAAAATCATTAAACTATCTCTCTTTTCCCCCAAAACTCAAGGTCCGTTCAACTCTCTCTCCATCTCCATGTCACTTCCCTTAGGTCCGCACTTACGGGAGAATGTGGGTTTCTTGCGTATTTGGCAAACAGGGAAGTTAAAATGTACAGAATCTTTCATACACAGCCAACTTGCAATATTTTCCTGGGATTTTTGAAAGGTACCAAATTTAAGAGCGGAACTAACTTTAGAAGGTACTAAATTTCGGGAGGAACTAACATTTTTGGGAGGAATTAAATTTCTTGCGATGAGCTAAATTTTGGGGATCTATGATTCTGAGGGGGAATATCGTAAATGAACCGTGCCCGTAGGGCACGGGTTACGACTAGTTGCACTATAGTTAGCATAGTAGCATCAGTTTATGAGACATTAAATGTTTCATTCAAACATATATGAATAATTGTTGTAACATTGGATCAAAGACATAGAATAGTTACATAACACTCAGTGTAGGGAAAACTTAATGCCACAAAGGATGCATGATATTAGTTTAGTATTAGTTTTATTCATTGATCACTCTAGTATAAGTTACACGTTTGACTAGAATCATCATACTGCACTTAACACCATAGACTAGAGATATTAGTTTGATATTAGTTTTATGCATTAATCATTGCTTATTTATTTACTTAGTCCATGATTACAATGCACTTGATTTATCACCCATGCTTAGCATATTACTACATAAATTTTTGATTTAGGGCTTCCATGAATTGCACCAACTTCTGATTCGTCTCGGCTCCTTGATCCTCAATTTTCTTCGTAATTTCTTGGATTGCGCCTTAAAACTTTTCTTCCACCGTGTCGAGTCTATCCTTGGATCTCGTAGTCACCATGTATTGACGAGCTTTGATACCAATTTGATACGTCTAGGTCTTTTGGTGGAATAAAGTTGGGATTTTTATAGGATAACAATGAAAAAAAGGTTTTTATTAAGGAAAATCTGGAAATAAAAGATAGATGGCCACGATTCGAGAGGCGGCCTCTCTCCAAGCTTTCAATTCGAGAAGAAAGCATAAGATCTCGGGGGTATCCGTGGACACCTTGGACAAGGGATTTCATAAAATAAATCAAGCATAACCCCCCTAAGGCCGGTCCTAGGCTATTAAAAGACCAAATTACATATTTTGTCCTTTTTACACAAAAACCCCCCCAATGTTTAGAATTTACAAATTCACCCCTGAAGTTACCGAGGTTGCCACGGCGTGCCTCCTCCTATAAGTGATGATCGCATCAAAATATTGATAAAAGCCATCCGCAAAAGCAAGTTGTGTGACATGCCTATGGTGACAGCCTCCTACTCACCCGTTAATAAGAATCCGTTATGGATGACATGTTCCAAGAATAAGTTATTTCCACTCTTCAACTTTGCATTGCTCTTGTACAGTTCTACGTATCAATTTTATTTTAAGTAAGTTCTACGTATCAATTTTGTTTCAGGGTGTTTTTTCACCGCTGAATGGTAGTCCGGAGGTCCAAAGGTCGTCGGACGCGAGCGAGGCAGGCGACCTTCGGGATCGATCGGATGAGCAGGCTCTGGTGCGAGGATGCGTAGATCCGAGCGTCGGCACGCCAAAGGGAAGCGTCAGCGGAGCGACTGCCTCTGGGATCGACCGGCCATATAGACTCTTAGTGCAAGGGCGTTTGGATCCGGGCGACGGGACGCCGAAGGGAAGCTTCGGTGGTGCTGACGTTACTTTGGATCTGCAAAACGAAGAGCTCGTCGGGGGTCGGGCCTTGGTTTCGACAGAGTCCCCTCCGATGCCTAAGTCAGATCTGGTCTGATGAGTGCTCGGTGGAATCGGGATTGGTTCACGAAGAGACCAAGCGCAAGTTCTCGGGCCGAGCTGTGGAGGAGAAAATATGGGGTGGAAGGTGTGAGAGTTGTGTTATGATACCTCCATTGTAGATCTCGGGGGTCCCCCTTGAAGCTGCTACCTCCCGGCCTTCATATAGGCGAGCCATCACCCCTCTCATCTCCAAAGCAATGGAGAGGCTTTTAGGTCGTCTTTGATGACGGTATGCTAATAAGAAAGTGTTTGACCCCTGATTACCGCTATCCTTGATAAATGAGTAAGTGCAGGTCTTAATCGTCGGATTTATGAGCCATAAAGGTAGCCACGTAGGCCGGCCATAATTGGCGTGACAATTGTGCATCTATCTCCCAAGCTTTACCGCTGCGAAGGTTGAGGTCGGGAGATATAGTAGGAGAGAAAGATGTGGTATTTAAGGACTTAGTTCGAATTGCGAAGTCGGCTAGGGACAATAATTGGTCGGTCCAATATTCGCTCGGTGGCAAGGGGAGTGGCCCCTCGACTTACGACCGGCGAAGGAATGAGTCGGCTAGCTGGGGGAGTTGTCCCCAGCCTTACGACCGATCTGTTCGTTCGGTGGCGATGGAGTGGCCCCTCGACTTACGGCTAATGAATGGGTCGGCCTACTGTGGGAGTGGCCCCCAGCCTTACGGCAAACCGAGTGGGTCGACCTGCTGAGAAAGTTGCCCCCAACCTGCCGGTCGACAGGTCGGCCTGCTAGAGGAGTTGTCCCAGCCTTACGGTCGATAGGTCGACCTGCTAGGGGAGTTGTCCCCAGCCTTACAATCGATAGGTCGATCGGCCTGTTGGGAGGGCTATCCCCAGTCTTACGGTCGATCGAGTGATCGGCCTGCTTAGGGAGTTGCCCCAGCCTTACGGTCGATACGTGGTCGGCCTGTTGAGGTAGTTGCCCCCAGCCTTACGATCGACATGTCAATCGGCCTGCTGGGATAGCTACCCACAGTCTTACGGTCGATCAAATAATCGGCATGCTGGAGGAGTTACCCCCAGCCTTACGGTCAACTCGTGGTCGGCCTACCGGGGGAGTTTTCCCTAGCCTTACGATCGACAGGTCGATCGGCCTGCTGGAGGAGCTACCCCCAGTCTTACGGTCGATCGAATAATTGACCTGCTGGGGGAGTTATCCCCAGCCTTACGGTCAATACGTAGTTGGCCTGTTAGGACTGTTGCCCCTAGCCTTACGGTCGACAGGCCTACTGGGGGAACCACCCCAGTCTTAGGTCGATCGAATGATCGGCCTGCTAGGAATATTGCCCCAGCCTTTACAACCGATGCGGGTATGATCGGCCTGCTGGGGGAGTTGCCCCAGCCTTACGACAAACCCATGGATCGTCCTGTTGGGGGGAGTTGCCCCAGCATTACAGCGAACCGTACGGGCCAGTCTGCTTGGGGAGTTGCCTCCAGCCTTACGACTAATCCCGACTTTTGCCTGGATCCCAACTTTAGCTCAAGCTCCAGTCTGGTCGGTCGGATGGATCGGAGCTGACCGGTCAATTCGCAGATCGGTCTTGGTTAGAATAGCAGATTGTCAGTTTGCACGTCCAATCTGATTGGCCGAATCGACGATCGAGGGGCTCGGGCTTCATGCCCTTATTCATGAGGTCCAGGAGCTACAGGAAGTCAAAGGTGGTGGTGAGGCTCTCCGTCGTCACGATCTCCTTTGTCCGGGCTTGAGTCGGATCTCCATTGAGGGGGCACATGAGGTTGTCGAGCTCTTTCGGGGCAATCTGACCGTCACCGTCGAAGCCGAATAAGGAGAACGCCTTGCGCATCGAGGTCTGGCAATCGCCAATCTTCTCACCCACTTTTCCTTGTGGGAGGCCCTAACTTGTCATATAAGTTCCAAACTCATCGATCTCCACTTGGGCGATATTCACAGCGATCTGAAGTGGAATGACCACCACTAGTCCATCCTTTTCCTTGTCTTGCAAGTGCGGCTTCAAGAACGACCACTGGGTCCCGATCTACACAATTAGAGTGAAAAGCAAGACCCCCTTCACGAAGCTGAAGATGTAGAACAAGACATTGTATCCATGAATGCTGATTGTTAGAGCTAGGCGAATTTGGCAAGGGTGGCTCAGCAGCTCCTCTGACCTTGACGACCACCTCTTCTAGCATGTCAAGATCGTCAGCCCTCGGGGACACCCGCGGCGACGAGATTGCACACTGTTTCCCGTTGGATCTCACATGCACCTTGTAGCACTGATCATACTTCCTTGTCGCGTGCTCTCCCCTTGAGATCAATGAAGTCTCCACCTCACGCCTTTTTAGCTTCATTCATCTTTAGATTCATGGGATCCACTAGATCGCCGGCGTTAAGGATAGCCTGCCGCCAATGGGATCGGTAGGGAGAATCCGGTTGCTGGCTCAGGGCCGCCGGCGGTAGGGGACTTTGTTCGAGTCAAGCGCCCGACGAAGCCGATGGAAGGGTCCTGATGACAGAACCGCTTCGATCTGCAGTTGGACGGAGTCTCATGTTCCTTCAAATCTTTTGCACAAGTCCGATTCCAGCATCTCCCTCGTCAACTTCCTCCACGATATATTCGATTTCTCAGCCGTGTTGTCTAGAACTTGTCTGGCTCCCAGCTTTATAAGGAAAAGTATAGGTTTGAAGGAGAAGAGACCCCCGACGAGCCGAGAGAGGGGAGCCACCCCGGCCTACTGTGACCGCTCCAGCTCTAGCTTTGATGACAGCAAAGAGGGTGAAGAAGAAGCAGTTGCAAAGAATCTTTGTCATCTTCTATTTGGCTTGTGGCATGGGGAGACCTTACAAGGAGCATTTGCAGTTGTAGTTGCAAGACATTAAGGGAAAGTGGTTAGGAGACAATTTGCAGTTGATAGAGGAAAATTAATTAACAGGGAGGATGGTAAATTGACCTTTTTGCCGTGGAAGCTTTGAGCTCGGCTCGGCCGGCATAACACTCGGTCGGTCTGATGGATCGACGGCTCCTTGAGCTTGGTTCGATCTGCCTGATATGCTCGGGGGATACCTCCATTGTAGATCTTGGGGGTCCCCTTGAAGCTGCTCCTCCTGGCCTTCATATAGGCGAGCCATCACCCCTCTCATCTCCAAGGCAATTAAGAGGCTTTAATGTCGTCCTTGATGACGGCATGCTAATAAGGAAGTGTTTGACCCCTGATTGCTGATATCAAGGTTTTAGGTCTAGGTATCGGTCTCAGTATCGGTCTCTCGAAAATTTAGGTTTCGGTAACGGTATCGTCCGTTTCGATCTTTTCGGATGCAAGTTTCATTTCGTTCATTTCAGTATTTTTAAATATTTATGTACTTACTTTTATCTATAACCAAAAATAATCTTGCATTAATTGCTACTCACATTACACATTCTGCTAAACATATTACATTTATGTACATGTTTTGCCTAATTTGTTGATCTAGCTGCCACTCACATCACACGGTTTGCTAGACATATTGCATTTATTTACAAGTTTGCCTAATTCTTTGAGCTTGGTGCTACTCACATCACACATTTTGCTAAACATATTGCGTTTATTTACAAGTTTGCCATTAAAATCACAAAGAGAATGACAACCTTGCAAATAAATCAACCATGTTTAGCAAAATGGGTAATGTGAATATCAACCCCCACCCAGGTGAACCCACGTGACCCCCAATCCCCTCATCAATTTGTTCGCTCTTATCTTCTCGTATTGCATATCATCGTGCTAGCAGCGTCCCCTCCATCTCTTCTCTTCTTTCAGAGCAGCGTCATGGAAAGAGGTGGCGGCAGTTGGCAGTTCCTCCCAGTTCCAGGTAAGTTCATCTCCCTCTCTCCTTCTTCTTCTTCTCATCTTCTTTTTTTTGATGTTGCTGACTGATGCGTTGTTACTGTTTCTGCTTCTTTGCTTATTAATCTTTCTCTTCCCTTTTTGAAGTTGCCGGCTGCTCTTCTTCTTTTTTTTTTTTTTTCCCCCTTGGTATTGGACAGTTCGGGCGAAATTGTCGTGTTTCTGGTGAAACCCAACCGAAACACGACAGTTTCGGGCAAAACTGTCCGATACCGAGTTTATAGCCCCGTTTCGGTCTCGGTTGCCCCCGAACCGAAACGAAACGGCCGATGATACCTAAAACCTTGGCTGATATCCTTGATGAAGGAGTAAGTGCGGGTCTTAATCGTCGGATTTATGAGCCATGAATGTGGCCACGTATGCCGGCCATAATTGGCGTGACAAATTTTATTTTAATTAAATGTAAAATCTAATTTTACAAAAAGAATAAGCCTAATCTTTCTGGAAAAATTGTCGTTCTTTAGAATATTATACACCAACCAACATACAATTCTGCAACTTGATCTCGAACACAGCTGCAATGGACTAGTATTTCAAACTTACACTACATGAAGTTGAACAATAAATGAAACAAATAGCAAAGAAATCTAACCGAAGTTACGAAACTAATGAATAGGTAATACTTGGATGCACACTTGGATGCACAGCTCATCAGAAATGCCAAACTTCCAACAGAGGCAGAATCCAATAATAGCATTGCCGCCTTGTTCATAGAAGTTAACAAATCCAAGAAGGATAGAAAAATCACATTATTAAAATGTCGGAGTCAGCTTTTTAAAAAATAGCATTATTTGCCAAAGACAACAAATGTTTGAAACTTGCATAATATAAAGTAATATTGTAAATAAAATTGGTCTTCACCTGCTTCTCTAGCCGCATATGTTCAGGTGCATCTCCATGATAATTTTCACTTTCGACGTCCAAATGCAGGACAAGTTCAACTTCAGAATTTTTAGGCTTCATATTTACCTGAACAACAGTTTACGCTTCAAGCATGCACTCGTAACAAGAACTTATTCTAAACCCCATAAAGCGGCAATAGAGATATTATTCCAAACCACAAAGCTTACCTCTTCACATTTGTGATCCAGTTCATATGGACGCCACGAAGGCCTGAGTGGGTATTGCATGACATACAGCTGCAAGTCAACGTCCTGATTAAGTAACAAGATTGAAATAGGCACTAAAAAGATCTTTAATGATCTTTCAACAAGCAGAACGCAACCACAAGTTATGCTTTCAATGACGGAGAGGTTGATCTCTTTCTAATTCAGAAATGTGTAATGCGGTAAATTAATGGACGAATAATATGGTTATGCCATTTGATTAAGTTCAAAGTTCCTTCTGAAATTCATATTACATGCCAGGTAAGAATTGCGCACCAAGTGCCCAAAAAACATGCATACACAGTAGGGAACGAAAAAAATAAGAGGACAAAACCAAAGAAAAGAAAAGAAAAATGCTTGCACTATACAAACAAAACTCCCCTCTAGTTTTACTTCGCACAATTAAACCCCATCTCGTATCAAAAACCCAGGATGGCGTTAAAAATTAATTGTTTGATACCCAAAATGCCATTATATAAAAGATGGCGTTCTAATAGCCTTCAATCACCTTTCAACCTTCTCTTCTTCAAAACCCAACTCACACAAACCCTGGATCTTATCAACTGTAAGCCAAAAATTCAACTTGGAGTCTACATTCATTTCTTCAAGTTCTAGGACTCCATTAAGGATTTCTTACCAACCATTTGAGCAAAATCAACAAGGAAACCCATCAGCTCCCCCTCATATAGTCAGGACTATAGCCATCAGCTCCCCCTCATATATCGACTTCAATATGGCCCTCGCTGTCAGCACGTGATTGTAGTAAGCAATAGAACGCTAATCCTGATCAGCACCACCCATAGTCCATGTCCCGAGGCATCAGCCTCCACAGTAAAGGGTCTCGAGAAATCGGGTCGGGCCAACATTGGTACAGTAGTCATGGCCTTTTTCAAGGACTCAAGCAAGTGCCACCTCATCACCCCCAAACAAATTGATCCTTTTTAACAACTCCGTGAGTGGTCAGGCGATCGTACCATATCCCTCTACAAACCTCCTGTAGTAACATGTAAGGCCTAGGAACCCCCTCAGCCCTCTAAGAGTGGTGGGACGCGGCCAGTCCAGCATTGCCGCTATCTTCGCCCTGTCTGCAGCTAACCTCTCTGAGGACACCACATGCCCCAAGTACTCCACATGTGGCTGCCTAAATAAGCACTCCTTTCGATTCACGTACAACTGATGGTACTGCAACTCCTGCCTGCAAATGATCCAAGTGCTTCTCTAAAGAGCGGATGTATACCAAGATATCGTCAAAGAATACTAGTACAAATCTCCTCAGGTGTGGACGAAATATCTTGTTCATCGAATGTGGCAGGTGCATTAGTCAAGCCAAAGGGCATGACTAAGAACTCATAGTGGCCTTCATGAGTCCTGAAGGCCGTCTTGGGCACATCCGCCTCCCTCATCCTGATCTGGTGGTAACCTGATTTGAGATCCATATTCGAAAAGATGGTTGACCCATGTAACTCATCGAGGAGCTCGTCAATCACCGGTATGGGAAACTTGTCTGGCATTGTTTCCTTATTAAGTGCGATGTAGTCTACGCAGAAGCACCAGCTCTCATCCTTCTTCTTAACTAACAACACTGGACTGGAAAAGAGACTCACACTGGGCTAGATAACACCAGCCTGAACCATCTCTTCTAACATCCTCTCTATTACATTCTTCTGTATCTGGGGGTAGCAATAGGGCCTCACGCTAATGGGGGACGCGCTCTCCCGCAAGACTATAGCATGCTCGTGGTCCCTAGGTGGTGGGAGGCCCCGAGTCTCCTGAAAAACCTCGCCAAACTGCTCCAGCATAGTCTGCACCTCTCCTGGGACCGGCTGCTTCCTACCTGCCTCAGCACCACCCTCTCCTTCTATCGTGTGTAACTCCACCAGAAAGCATCCCCCTGCCTGGATGGCCCGTATTATGGTCTTCAATGAGACCAATGCTCTGCACAGACTGAGGTCTCCCTGCAACACCACTGCTCTCCCATCCTCCTGGAACTCCATCCTGAGAAGCTTCCAGTTCACCTTCATCTCCCCCAACGTCTGCAGCCATGCCATGTCCAGAATGACATCCGTACTCCCCAAGTCTAGGGGTAAGAAATCTGATAACACATGTCTCCCCTGCAATGTCAGCCCCAGCCCTCGGCACACACCTCTACTACCCTCCTTCTTGCCTGTCCCCATCATTACACTAAAACTACCACTCTCCACCAGTTGTAGCCCCCTGCTGCTTCACCACCCTCCGGAAGATGGAAATTGTGGGTAGCCCCACTGTCAATGAGAACTGTCACCTCCTGGTCACCGATATGCCCCCTTAACTTCATGGTATGGTTCGGGGTGAACCCTACCATGGAGTTTAGAGAGACCTCTGCTACATCCAACTGAGGGTCCTCCGTAACCTCATCCTCGATGGTCTCGTCCTCCACCTCAGTTTTCTCATCCTCATCCTCCAGCAACAGCACATGCAGCTTGCGCCCTGCGCACTTGTGGCCTGTGGTAAACATCTCGTCGCATCTGAAGCAGAGCCCCTTCTGATGCTTCTTCCTCATCTCATCATCAGTCATCCTCCTAAACTGACACATACTGGCGGTGCACTGCTATTCTGCCCAGCCTTCTCCTTGACAGCCTGGTCTACTCCTGTGTTAGCCTTCACCCCCTGTAACTTTGAAGCTCCAGGCTAAACCTGTCTACCCCAACCGCTCCTGGCTCTCCTCTCCTTTGCTTAGTGGTCCTCTACATTCTGTGACATCTCCATGACCTCCACCAGCCCTTGGGGCTTGTATGGTCGAATCCCCGAGCAAATAATGGGCTTTAGGCCATTCATGAATGTGCCCTCCAGTGACTCGTCAGTGACTCCCCGTACTCGACCTGACAGCTGCTCAAACTTCTTTATGTATTCCCTCACGGGCCCGTCCTGCCTAAGTGCAAACAACTGCTCGTGGAAGTTCACCATGTAAGGATCTTGAAGCCTCTCCAAGATGCGGTCCTTAATCTCCTCCCAACTGTGAAATGGGTGTCGCTGCTCCCTCCACTGATACCATCCCAAGGCTCTCCCATCCATGCATACAGCCGCTGCCTCTAGCCTCTGTGCCTGTCATGCGAGACACAATGAAGAATCTCTCTGCTCGATAAATCCACGCATGTGGATCCTCTCCCTCAAATACAAGCATCTTCAACTTCCGTACTCTGCCATTAATCCCAAAATGCCCTTACTCTGCCCGACTGTCTGCGTGTCTGGGCTGGTGATAGTGATAACACCTCTCATGATGTGTCTCATGTCATCCATGTGGCCCTCTCCCACGATCTCCATAGCCCCCTCAGGGACCCTTTCCTCGACCTCCGTAGCCTCCCCAGTCTCCACTACCACTATAGGTACCTCCCTCTCTGTCGTCATAGTAGCCGCCTCCTCCATCCCTATAGTAAGTCCCATCACCATGCACCTGCCCTGAATAGCCGATGGACGGTGGATAATGCTCCTCATTGCTGAGGCGTGTCACGAAACGCTGAAAATAGCAGAACGGGGCTCGCCGCACTCGTGAAACCCCCCCCCCCCCCCGCTGCCGGGGGCTGCCGGGCCCCGGCGGCCCTTGTCGGGGCTGATGTCGGATCCTGTCCAAAACAAAGTTAGGATCGATAATTAAAGTGGAGACTTACGCTTGCGTATGCGGAACGATAGTCTCGGAACTTTGCCTTCGGATTCGCCACGACGGATCGAGTCTTCTCACGAACGGAGTAAGGCTACTAATCCACAATCTAAATCTCTATTTTAGATTAAGAACTTGGAAGGAGGGAGAGGAAATATTTCTGCAGAGCTTCGCTATGAAGAAGATGCATGCATGAATTTCATGCAAATGTGTCAGGAAAATGGCTACCCTTGGGTCTTATTTATAGCCCCCAAGGTAGTTATTTTAGGGTAAGTTGTTCCTTTGGAACAACTTAATTAAGGTGTACCATGATACATGGCACATTATAAGCTTAAGTTGTACCATATGCATGGTACAACATAAGCTTAAGATATTCCCCCTTTATTAGCCATATGTCGCATGCACTTATGCATATATAATGCGACTTTCCCGCTCATCCAGAGATCCTCTCCGCAAGGGAACAGATTCCCTTTGCACACGACTTCGTGTACGCGACGTTCGAGGTCCGTAATCCCTCGTACATCCCCCACAAGGGTGTACAAACGTCTTCCATATCCAACATCTCCCACTCACACTTGAGGGGATTGTAA
The DNA here is from genome assembly GCA_030789695.1 of Scilla litardierei. Lineage (NCBI taxonomy): Eukaryota > Viridiplantae > Streptophyta > Magnoliopsida > Asparagales > Asparagaceae > Scilla > Scilla litardierei. The sequence continues at coordinate 164,899 of JAULAV010006088.1, forward strand.
GAGAACGTCTTTCACTTAGTTCTTTCATCTATCATACCGAGAAATAGACCGTACGACCGTCATGCGCGTAGAGTCTGTTGTTGTGCACTTGTTAGAGATACACAACGACCTCGAAGGTGCAAAGTTGAGTAGTTCAACGCATGCTTTACCCTAGATTATTTCTTCACATTTCTTATACTTTATATTCAACAATTGAATCCCATCTGGATTACAATTGGCTGGCCAGCTTTGAATCGTTAAAGTCCAAATGTGAATATGAAATCAATCTTCCTCTTCTTGTGAACCTTCTGATCTTGACTTGATTCGCTTTTCTAACGTGCCCCGCCGAGCCGAATTACCATAGCCCATTAGTAACACGCTAAGATAGCGATCATCTCGTCAAATCTAAAGGAACCAATTGGAGTCCTTGAGGGTAAGAGTTAAGACCCGTATGGCCTTTGAGTCTCACATAATAGCAAACACTATTGCTACTAACTCAGTGGTCGAAATGCATACGTGGTATGAACACGTATTACAACATCACTCCTTTCCCAGGGAGAGTATGTCTTAATGATGTTATACGGATGAAAAGATCAGACACCACAGTGCCTATCTTTTTGAGTCCCCTTACTACTCGTGAAATATTCACGGACTCTCATCCTGCATAAGACAGATAGGATTTAAAAAATCCAATGAGATCTTTATATCCTTGTGATACAGATCTCAGATCTTTTGTAAGCATCCGTATGATGCAGATCTTTTATTCGACTATCTTGTTTAAGTCATGACTCTAAATCATTTGTCTAATGATTTTGACTTTAAACTAGTCTCATCTCTATCTTATCCATCTGATAAGATAAGGCGGTTGCTCATGTGAGAGAGCCAACCTTAATCTGTCCGACATACACACAAAAAATAGCTGAGACTTAAACACAAATGTACATAAAATCATTTGTAAGAAACTTGTATGCAAATTAAATTTTGATCTTCTATAGACATGGGAAATATTACATGATACAGCTCAGCACCTACGCATTCCCATAGATGATAAGTGTTTGAAAAACACATCTCTGGGGATCGCCTTAGTAAGGGGATCCGCTATCATCTCATGCGTGGATATGTATCCTATGTCTACTTCCTTCCGTTTGTCATAATCCTTTGCAAACTTGAATCGAATGTCAATGTGTTTGGTCTTACAATGAAATTTAGGATCTTTGACATAGGCAATCGAAGCTTGACTATCACTGTATATAGGAACAGTGATCGAGTCAGAGGCATTCGTCAGCCTGTCTAAGAATTTCCTAAGCCAAACAGCTTCTTGGACCGCCATGCTGAATGCTACGAATTCGGCTTCCATGGTTGATAAGGCGATGCAGGTTTGCTTCTTGCTGCTCCAGGATATTGCACCATTCCCGAGCAAGTAAACAAAGCCTGAGGTAGATCTTCGCTCGTCGAGATCACCCGCCCAATCAGCATCGGTATAGCCTTCGAGTCTCAAGGTATTGCCTTGATAGCATAACGCATAGTCCGCAGTCCCTTTGAGGTATCTTAATATCCTCTTCACCGCTTTCCAGTGTGCCTGCCCTGGGTTGGATTGGTAACGGCTTACCATACCAACAGCATAGCAAATGTCGGGTCTGGTACACATCATGGCGTACATCAGACTCCCGACAGCACTGGAGTATGGAACTTTTTCCATAGCTTTCTTTTCTTTTGGATCTTTGGGACACATCTCCAAACATAGACCCTCGCCTTTGCTTATTGGAGTATCAATTGGCTTGCAGTCCTGCATATTAAACCGTTCTAAAACTTTCTTTATATATGTCTCTTGAGAGAGAGAAAGAAGTTTCTTGGAACGATTCCTTGAGATCTTAACTCCAAGGATATATGCAGCTTCACCCATGTCTTTCATCTCAAAGACGGATGAAAGCCAAGCTTTGATATCCAATATAAGACGCTTATCATTTCCGGCTATAAGTATGTCATCTACATAAAGAGACATAATTACATACTTGTTTTTAATCCTCTTAATATATACACAGTTGTCTTCGTCGAGCATGGAGAAACCATACGACAAAACGACTTCTTGAAAGCGCATATACCACTGCCTTGAGGATTGTTTAAGACCATATATGGATTTACGAAGTTTACAAACCTTATGTTTGTTTTCTTCTTGTACGAACCCGTTTGGTTGTTCCATGTAGATCTCCTCATCTAGTTTTCCGTTAAGAAAAGCAGTCTTTACATCCATCTGATGTAACTCGAGGTCCAAACAAGCCACCATTGCCAGAATTAAGCGAATGGAGGTAAAACGCACGACAGGAGAGAAAGTCTCTTCGTAGTCTATTCCTTCCTGTTGCGTGAAACCTTTCGCAACAAGGCGAGCTTTATATTTCTCGATGGAGTCATCAGCCTTATGCTTGATTTTGAGAACCCACTTGTTCCCAATGGCTCTACGTCCCTTAGGTAAATTAACCAAGTCCCAGATTTGGTTTGTTTTCATGGATTGAAGTTCTTCTTTCATTGCCGCTATCCATTTATCTTTAGCAGGGCATGTGACGGCCTGTTTGAAATTTGCAGGTTCGTCATCATCTTGTAGTAATGTCATGAATGTTTGAGGAAATTCATCCTCAAATCTCAGAGGTATTAGCCTCGTCCGATTACTACGTCTTGTTTGAGTTTGATCACTCCCACTTGGAATGACATCACTCCCACTTGGAATAACATCACTCCCACTCGGAATAGTATTGGTATCGTTCGTATCATTCATTGGTGAAGTTTGAAACGTATTTTCTTCTTCACCAAGAATTCTCCCACTCGAACGTTCCGATCCTTTTTGATCCCAAGTCTCAAACAAGGATAAGTCTTGACTTATCTCACCCTGTCTTGGAAACTCATTTTCCAAGAAGACAACATCCCTCGATTCGAATTCTATAAGACCTCCATTGTCCTCTTGACCGACGAAAACATATCCTTTGGAGTTTTCAGCGTATCGGATGAAGATACACTTCCTCCCACGTGGCCCAAGTTTGCCATATTTGTGAGAGGATAAATGTGCGTAAGATGCACAACCCCAAGGTTTTAGAATGCTGAAGTCTGGAGTTCTATTGTTCCACAACTCATAAGGAGTAGAACTTACCGACTTCGAGGGTACACGGTTTAAGATGAATGCTGCCGTTAATAATGCGTCACCACAAAAGGTGATAGGCAAATTTGCCTGAGACATCATTGAACGGACCATTTCCATCAATGTCCTATTTCTTCTTTCCGCAACACCGTTTTGTTGCGGAGTGTAAGGCATAGTTACCTGATGTACTATGCCTTTTTCATCACAAAGTTCCTTAAAACTTATTGATTGATATTCACCGCCCCTATCGGTTCGCAAAACCTTAATCTTGCGATCTAATTGATTCTCCACTAAACTCATATAGTTTTTAAAGCAAGCCAAAGCTTCACTTTTGTGGGATATCAAATAGATATGTCCGAAACGGGTGAAGTCATCAATGAATGTGATGAAATAGGACTTCCCGTGTCTTGTCTTAACATTCATTGGACCGCAAATGTCCGAATGGATAAGCTGTAATGGAACTTCGGCCCTTGTGCCAGTTCCAAACGGCTTGCGACAAGTTTTCCCTACAAGACAATGTTCGCAAGTTGACATTTCAACTTTTGAAACATTAGATAGCAAGCCACTTTTGGCAAGTCTATCCATTCTAGTTGGTCCAATATGACCAAGTCTTGCATGCCAACAAATGATCTCAGACTTAGAGTTAGAAGCATTTGTCAAATGGAAACTTTCATTAATGGAAGAAGAAACATCATACATTGTATTTAAAACAATTAATCCATTACAAACATTACCAGAACCAATCAAAGAATTATTACAAACAAGGTCAACACATTGTTTATAGAACCTCCACTCATAATCTAAAGACATTAACATGACCACGGAAACGATATTCCTTCTAATATCTGGAGCAAAGAGGACGTCGTGCAATAATAAAGTCCGGCCGTTGTCGAGAACTAGCTTGCATGTTCCGACGCCTTTGACTTCAACACGTGTGTTGTTGCCGACGTATATCCACTTTGTTCCTTGAGTTATCTTTCGATACTCTACGAAGAACCTTCTGTCCTTCGCAACGTGGTCTGTGGCCCCTGAATCAATCAACCAAAAATAGTTAGATTCAGCAAGAAACATGGAACTAGAAACACATATGTAACTAGCCCTACAAGTTACCTTGTCACTTCCATCCGTACACTTACGGGCGAAGTGACCGTACTTGTTGCACTTAAAGCACTTGATCTTCTTCAAGTTTTTCTTCTTTGAGTGCACATTCTTTTGCCACTTTTTGTTCTTAGTCTTCTTTGAGGTTTCCGGTTCTTGCTTTCGTTCGTTCACAAACCTTAAGCGTTTCCGCTTATTTCCTCCATGTGAGGAACTAGCGGCTACGTGCACTTCTGCACTTGGTTTTGCGGCTTGAATCCGCTCTTCCTCGAGTTCGAGGTGTTTCGAAACATCGCTTAAAGTTTTAATGCACTCATTATGAGTGAGGTGCATCTTCGTGTTATCCCAGCTATCTGGGAGTGAACGAATGACTGCTTGGATCTGCTGTTCATCAGACAGCTTAACACCCGCATCCTTTAATTCAGATATTAGATTCGCCATGTGGCGGAGATGCTTTTTCATAGAATGATCTCGCCGCATCTTGTATGAATCAAATTGAATATTCAAGGAGCGGAGTTTGGTAACCGAAGTTCCACCAAACTTTACTTCTAGCTCAGACCATATGTCTTTGGCTAGATCGAATTCCCGAAACAGACGCATTATGTCATTGTCCATTGCGGACAGTAACGTAATACGTGCTATTTTGTTCTTTCGAGTCCAAGTGTCATAAGCTTCCCGGTCCCTCTTGTGTTGGGCCGTATTGCCCAACTCAGGTTCTACCATTATGTTTTGGAGTGTTTCGAGCACATCTTGCTCCTCCAAAACATATTGGATCTTTATTGACCAAAGTTTATAATTGTCGCCGTTGAGCTTTTCACCTTTGTTAAGCTCTGCGACAATATTCTTAGAAGCGGTAGACATTTTCGATTCAAAAAACTGCAAAGAGAATGAAAAACACGATCAAAATTCTATGCATAAAGTTTCGATTCTTTAACCACTTGATAAGTTCCTTGGATGCGTTGAAATGTTACTCTAGAATCGAGAAGTTCACTACGTTCCCAACTACCATCTAGAAGTAACTTTCAAAGTATCCCTCTTACTTATCTCAAGTAAAAAGAAATCAGAAATAATACCCGTATGGTATTAGCAGCGGAAAATCACTTTGAAAAACTTATCTTTCAAAATAGAATAGGTGAGAATTAGCGCAAAGAATTTTAACGCAACAATTGCCAAGCCACGAGACATGGGTTAGATAACCATGGCCGGATCGTGGTAGGACTTGGAATTCTAAATTGCGCTATCCCGATTTGAGGACGGGACAACCTATTTGAAAAAACATCTTTTTCCAAAAATTTTGAAAGCACGTTGGCTAATCTCCGTAGAGTAGAGCACAACGTCACAAGTACATTGGCTAATCTCCGTAGAGTAGAGCACAATGACATGGCTAATCTCGCATGAAGTAGAGCACTATGGCTAATCTTCAAGGAGTAGAGCCCAAATGAAAAACTTCATTAAAACGTTAGTCCCGTATGAACTATTCGGCACTGTGGTTAGCCCCGTATGGACTAATCGACACATTCGAGTTTGACCAAGGCCATTTGTTACCCCGTATGGGTCATTTGGCAAGTTTGCAATCGACCCAGACCATCTGTCGGATTGGTCGACCAAAAACACAAAATTGGTCGACCAATTTTCGAAATGCAACTTCTTCCCGGTCAGGGCCTCTGCCCTGACCGGGGCTTGGCCAAAGGCCGGCCAGGGCCTCTGCCCTGGCCGGCCAGGGGGCCTGGCCCCCTCGGCCAGGGCCGGCCAGGCCCTGGTCTCTGCCAGGGCCTGCCGGCCAGGGCCTGCCGGCCAGGCCACTGGCCTGGGCCAGGGCTCCTGCCCTGGCCTCGGCCAGGCCCTGGCCTGAGGCCAGGGCGCCGGCCCTGGCCTCTGCCAGGGCCGGCAGGCCGCTGGCCGGGGCCAGGGCTCCTGCCCTGGCCTCGGCCAGGCCCTGGCCTGAGGCCAGGGCACCGGCCCTGGCCTCTGCCAGGGCCGGCCTGGCCCTGGCAGTGGCCAGGGCGCCGGCCCTGGCCTCTGCCAGTGGCCAGGGCGCCGGCCCTGGCCTCTGCCAGGGCCGGCAGGCCGGCCAAGGGCCGGCCCTGGCCACTGCCATTCGGCGTTGGCCGGCCATGGCCCCTTTGGCCATGGCCGGCCACCCCCTTTAAATGGGGTTGCCGCACTCATTCCTCCCCCTTGATGGGGTGGTCGCCGGTGGTTATTGGCCGTAGCCAACCCCCTCCGCATGGGGAGAGGGGATGCATGGCCTTCATAGCCCATTTGGCCATGGTGCACATGCACCAAATTTTCCTCTTACCCGATGGAAATAACTTCCATCATCTTCCTCGATGAAGCACCCGTTCGTCGATGAAGTTAGTTATTGCCTAATGGCCGTGTGCCAAAAATGACTAACGTACTACGTGAACGGTCGGTTCTTCCCGTCACGGAGAGTTCCTACCATATCCGTAATGATAGGAGACCCTAACGTGAAAAGAACAACCGCTGCGTTCTCTCCGTCACGAAGCGTTCCTATTATATCCGTAATAGTAGGAGACCCATTCGTGAAAAAGACAACGACTCGTTCGTAGTTTCGACGGGGCGGTGGATTGACCGGGGCGAACCCATATGGCTCCGATACCAATGTCGGATCCTGTCCAAAACAAAGTTAGGATCGATAATTAAAGTGGAGACTTACGCTTGCGTATGCGGAACGATAGTCTCGGAACTTTGCCTTCGGATTCGCCATGACGGATCGAGTCTTCTCACGAACGGAGTAAGGCTACTAATCCACAATCTAAATCTCTATTTTAGATTAAGAACTTGGAAGGAGGGAGAGGAAATATTTCTGCAGAGCTTCGCTATGAAGAAGATGCATGCATGAATTTCATGCAAATGTGTCAGGAAAATGGCTACCCTTGGGTCTTATTTATAGCCCCCAAGGTAGTTATTTTAGGGTAAGTTGTTCCTTTCGAACAACTTAATTAAGGTGTACCATGATACATGGCACATTATAAGCTTAAGTTGTACCATATGCATGGTACAACATAAGCTTAAGATATTCCCCCTTTATTAGCCATATGTCGCATGCACTTATGCATATATAATGCGACTTTCCCGCTCATCCAGAGATCCTCTCCGCAAGGGAACAGATTCCCTTTGCACACGACTTCGTGTACGCGACGTTCGAGGTCCGTAATCCCTCGTACATCCCCCACAAGGGTGTACAAACGTCTTCCATATCCAACAGTCGGAGGGCCAGCGACCTCTACAGGTGGTCCGACAGTGTCGACCGACCCTGTCGAAGGCCGGCAGGGGTCGTCCGACCCTGTCGATGATCCTCTGGGGCGGGGCGGGGTGGCTGCCCCCCAAATCTAGGGCCAGTCGATCCTCCCGGTTGGATCTAGGGTTATGCTGACCCTCTTTTGCTCTCCTACGAATTGTTTCGCGGTAATCTTCTTCTCACGTCCTTTCTTCTTCTTCTTCGTAATACTCTCCATCCTCGGAAAACGATCCCTCGTCAATTTTCTCCATCTTTTCATTCCCCTTGTCCAAAGGTGGTACCTTTTTTTTGAAGAAATAGGGTTTGTACCGCCGTTTCCCTCCTTCCCCGTAAGAACCGATAATTGTAATATGATTTGCACAAGGGCCTCATCTTGTTTGTCGTGTCTTGCATTCAACCTTTCATAGGAAGTCCCGACCAGATCAACGGAAGTCGTCATCTTTGCAATTGCTTCTCCGTTCTCCGTTGTGTTTTCTTCACCCCATCAATCTCTGCATTAAGTTTCTCCTCCACTGCATCAATTCGATCTTTGGCCCTTGTCGACGCCGCCATGGATCGATGCTCTAATACCAAATTGATAGATCCGGAAGCAAATCTGAACTTTATTGACGAAAATAAAGCTTAAAAGATAACTTTTGGCTACAATTGTAAGGGGAAACTACCCTCCTAAAACGCCGATAAGAGGACGTCCGCACTCTTCCCTAGAATTATCACTCAATACTCAATAATCACATACCCTAGGGCCGGCCACCGCACCCCCATATATCTCCAATGCAAAAATATAAAAATTTACAAGTTTGCCATTTTGCTAATAAAATAATAGAAAATAAGCCATAAGCGTGCGAACACGTCCATGAGTCACGTGGTTGAGCCGGTTCATCCTCTGGTGCGCCGCCTCGAGTACGTGATAATCCCCATCACTTTCCTCCTTGAATAGACCTGTAGTGGCTAACTAATAGTTTCTTTTGATGGCTGTATATAAGTATCGGACTTGGAAACAAGTGAGGCTATATGTGGCTGCTCAGTATGTGTTTGTTTGGGGTTAGAAGAGACTACTGACACATGTGCTAGTAATAGCATAGGGTTGACTTTTTCTGGTTGTTGGGTCTGATGTGGAGTTTGTATTGGAAGGTCTAGGTCTGGAAAATCACCAAAATCAGCATCAAAGTGGTGTAAATGCTTCTCATCCCCCCCCCCCCCCCCCCCCCCGGGCGAAGAGAAGGGTCATCAAAATATGACTGATTTTCGGCAAATATGGCATCGCATGTGACAAAGAACCGTCTTGAGGGAGGATGGTAACATTTATATCCCTTTTGTATAGTAGGATATCTGACAAACACACACTTAAAATCCTCAGGATCAAGTTTGCTAAGCTGATGAGAATGAATATGAACATACAATGCACATCCAAATATCTAGGGTGGCAATTTAAAAGTTGAATCAATGTGGAAAGAATGTTGAAAGTGCCTGAATGGGGTGGTATTATGAAGAACCATGTGATTGACCCTATTGATTAGATAAGTAGCACTGAGGACCGCCTCCCGCCAGTAGTGTTTTGGGGTTTTTCTTTCAAACAGTACAGATGGGGTGGTCTTAACTGTGTGCACGTCTTTTCTTTCTGCTACCCCCCGTTTTGTTGGGGTATAGCTAAACAGGTGGATAGATGTATGATCCCTTTGTTTTGCAGGATATGAGATAGAATTTGGTTGAAGTATTCCTTCCCATTATCAGATCTAATAACTTTGATTGTAGTTTTAAACTGGTTTTGGATCATGCTTAGAAAATGTGGGACAATTGTACTAACATCAGACTTATGTTTCAATAAGAATAACCATGTGACCCGTGTGCAATCATCAATAAATGTAACAAACTAACGGGGCACCATTTAGGCTTGCAATTCTAGATGGGCCCCAAATATCAGTGTCGATAATAGAAAAGGGAACAAGTGCTTTATGATTGACGGGTTGAAATGATATCATTTGATGTTTAGCACACTTACATGATTCACATAGAAAATGATTCTTTTAAACAAATGATGAAACATATTTCTGAGAACATGAAAAGAGGGATGTCCTAATCTGAAGTGATGAATTCATATCTGGATTCTGATTCTGATAAGAGGGACACAAGTTTGCTGGTTGTTTACCACTGTTGGTATCCAAGGAGTACAACCCATCTTTCTCCTTAGCAAGCCCAACGTCCTCCCCGTAATTGTTTCTTAAAAAATTGATGTAGAACGATATGGAATTAAGGATTTTTGATGAAGAATTTAGGAAAAATTTGGAGAAGAACTATTAAAGTAGGGTTTCTTGGCTTCACACCAAGGGTTCTGTGGCTTCTCACCAAGGAGAGTGACGTTTCTAAAGTTTGGAGAAAATTTTCTCATTAATCTATCCATTGATTTCAAGTGTTTTGTGGAGTGACTTTTCTCAGGTTTGGAGAAAATTTTCTTATTCATCTCTATCCATTGATTTCAAATGAATAAATCTAGGGGCCTTTTATAGGCTTACAATCCAAATCCCAACCAAAGTGGGACTAGAACTCTAAAATGATAAAACCTCTCAAAAATAAATAAAAATTCCTAATAACTTAAAGACTAAAACTCTATAAAGTTAAAAATAAAAATAAAAATAAATAGAAGTTGAACTCCAGTTGGATCCTTATCGTTTTCCCTGGCTTGAGAACTTCATCATCTAGTGAATGACAAGAAGAGTAACACAGGTAGGCCGAAATCAACAGTCCTTTGTATTGGGATCATGTAGATGGCAAGCAACACTAGAAGATGGGTTGAATGGTGTTGATAAGAAATAATGCTCACTTAAAATTTAAACCCTTCTAAATTACTTAAGTCTCCAATGGAGGTTTACTTCAATGGGTACTGAGTCAACTGTTTTACTAAATACTTGCAATAGACAAATGAAGTGCGCAGCAAAATAATAACACAAATATGCAAGTAAATAGTAAATGAGAGATAAGAGTGAGAGCCAATGGATCAAATGCAAACAAGCAAGAATTAATTACCCTGGTTCGGTCAATCCTGGACCTACATCTAGCATCCATTAATGCCTCTTCTCAACCAAAGAGGGCTTCCTACACATTGTCTACCAACAAGAAATTTCTACAACCGTGCATCAATCCGCTCGAGGGCTTCCAGGTATAATTGTCACTTCTCCACTAAGTGGTCTTCCAATACACCAAACATCACCAAGTGAGGACCTCAACACTTGAGACTTTTTCAACAAATACAACAACAATACATCCACTTACCACACCTTTTGTATGGATTTACACTTACTCTCTTACAACTTCCTATAGCCAAGAAGATGAAGCTTGTTGTGTGTATAAGTGGTGGTTATGGGGAAAAAAACTCTTTTTGATCTCAAGAAAGAATAAAAATTAGAGCCTTTGAGAATCAAAAACAACAACTTGATCAAATCTCAAAATGATAGAGATAAAGCTCTGGAGATTAAGATCAAAGAAGGTCAGAATCGCTTAAAAGCTTTTTAAGAAAATTGAAACAAAATGGCCTTCAAAAATTAGAGAGCAAGAGATGAATTTTTTTGAAAACACTTGAAAATTGCTCTTAAATTGCTAAATAAATCCTATAAAATTGTATAAAACTCTTGTAAAAGATCTCTATTTATAAAGATGATTTTCGCACAAAACGGATCCAGAAAGTCATCTCCCAATGGCAAGAATTGACACAATCGCGCCAATCAAGGAAGCAGTCAATATTCGACTATTGAGGCCTGAGAGTCGACTCCTATAAAACCACTAGTTGACTCCTGACCCAGTAGTCGCCTTAATGCAACACGGTGTCGACGCCAGGCAGGAAACAAAAAGTCCCAAGCGTAGCCAGTTGCTCAGTATTCAACTCCTATACATCTAGGAGTCGACTCCCTGCACAACAGGAATCAACTCACATCACAACATGAGTCAACTCCCAGCATGAGCCAGAATTTCCAAAAAGCAACCATTGTACACAATTTTTTTGATACACCGATACATTTCAGAAAATTTCGGGATATTCTATCTAAATGGTTTTAATATATTTTTAAAACATTATTAAAAATATTTTGCAAAGTGTGTTCAAGCTTCAACTTAATGACTTAAACATACTAAGACAAGTTTACAAAAGATGAATACACCACTCACACTATCTTGGAGTCTAGGTGTATTTTCCTTAGCTTTTGCCTTGTATTGAGAAACGTTGCACTCCAATCCTTAGATGAGCTTTAAATCTTCATTGTTAAGCTCTAATCCATAAGCTCGCCAAACTTCAAACCCTGACGTCATATCAACATTCTTTTTGAGCTTGAGTTGATATTGACCATTATTGACTTGATTTCATACACTCACAAATTATCTCGTATAACAATATTAGCAACACTTATTGTTTGTATATCATCAAAACTAATCTACGGTGATGCAATAATCAACACCTTACAGTTAGAGTAGATGCGTCCATGAATTTTAAAGTATAGCAAGTTACCGATTGGCAGATGAACGTCTTCCGAAAATTTCTCTCAAATCTCAAAAGATAAAGATCTGGCTCGGACTACGATCCTTAATCAAGCCCTGGCTGTGACACTGTCTCTGGATCAAGTTCTTGCTTTAACTCTAAGGCATGCTTTGACTCGAATTCGGGCTCGGGCTCTAATTTGGGCTCGGGCTCCAACTCGGGCTCGGGCTCGGGCTGTGTCTCAATCCCTTGGTCAAAATCTCGCTTCGGCTCATGTTGAAGCTCACACTCTGCCTCAGGTATTGGATCAATCTCTATCATGGACTCTTGCTTGAGTTTACTCTTTTGTTTCCTCTCCGTTATTCGATCCCTTGACGAATTCTTTTATTGCTCTCACGTATCTCTTCTTCTAAAAATATTATTGCTTTCGAACTTGAAAACTACTGGGAAGCATGTGGAATATATCGATGCTTGGAAAGATACCAAGATCAAAGAGATGTTCTCAATATTAACCATCGACGACAATAAACTGGAAGTGTCATATATCAAGACAGTGCTTCTCGTTTAAACTTGTGATATGCATATGTATATTTCACTTCGTCTGAAAAATCAAAATGGGAGAAGAAATAATCTAGATGATATTCACAATCAGCATATCCATATCTATCATCAAAGTCATAAAAGATTGGGCCTCGATTATGACTTGTTTGAGTTAATGCCAGAAACCCAACCCATATTTATGTCACCCTACCGTATGCGCCATCTGAGTTAGAAGAACTTCAGGCTCGGTTGGATGATCTCCTACAAAAGGGATGGATACGATCCAATGTATCCTCGTGAGGTGCTACAGTACTGTTGATAAAAAGGATGGATCTAGACGTGAGTGCATATAGACCACAGCTAAACAATATGACAGTGAAGAACAAGTATCTTCTTCCCTATATCGATGACATATTTGATCAACTCAGAGGATCAGGTATCTTTTCAAAGTTAAATTTGAGCTGATATCACCAGTTGAAAGTCAAGAAGGAGGATGTTCATAAGACTACATTCAGGACTAAGTATGGATACTACGAGTACCTAGTGATGTCGTTTAGTGTGACCAATGTACCTTTAGTATTTATGAGCTTCATGAGCCAGGTATTATATGAATATCTAGACAAGTTTATAGTGGTCTTCATCGACGACATCCTGTATATTTGAAGGACACTTAGGAGCATACGAAACATTCGAGGAAAGTTCTTGAGACATTGAGACGATACCAGATGTATGTCAAATTCAGTAAATGTAAATTCTGGTTGAACAATGTGGCTTTTCTAGGTCACATGATGTCAGTAAAAGGAATTTCTATGGGTCCGGAGAAAGTAGCAACTGTTCAGAATTGGACAGTTTCTCAATCAGTTCCTGAGATTCGGAGCTTCTTAGAAATGTCTGGTTACTACAGGATGTTCATTTAAGATTTCTCGAAGATCACGAAGCCCATGATGCGGTTGACGAGAAAGGATGTGTTGTTCATTTGGTCGAAGGCATGTGACAGTGCCTTCCAGGAGCTAAAGAAGAGACTAACGACTGCACAAGTGCCGGTTATTTCAGACCGGACCGGATGATTCGAGATATTTTGTGATGCGTATGGTAAGGGTCTTGGCTATGTACTACATCAACATGGCTGAGTCTTGTCTTATGCATCAAGACAATTAAAGACTCATGAGAAAAACTACCCTAATCATGATTTTGAGTTGGCACTGGTTATTTTTGCCTTGAGAATTTGGACACTTCTTGCTGGGTGATCATGTGAATTTATATACAGATAATAAGAGTTTGAAATATATATTCACGCAGAAGGAGCTAAACATGCGGAAGCATCGGTGGATTAAGCTTATGGAATATTAGGATATTGAACTTCAATATCATCCTGAGAAGGTCAATATTGTACAAGATGCGCTGAGTCGTCTTCTAGTAGTGATGACCTTACGACTTAGTCGAGGCTTACAGCAAGAGATCAAAGAGATGGAGGTGGAAATGATCCTAACTGGATTGACTGTTTCTTTTTTGAACCTGCAGATACTGTCAACTTTAATAGACATGATCAAGGATGTACAGATGGAAGATGCAAAACTATAAAAACTATAGAAGATCAGAGACTTGTTGGCTTGTTGGCTAGACAGAGGCCAGTGTTTATGATTCATGAGGACGGGTCCTTGAGGTACAACAGCAGAGTCTGTGTGCCGTCCGAAGATATCAAAGAAGAATTGTTGAATGAAGGTCATGGTTCTCCATATTCAATGCATTCAGACGGGACCAAGATGTACAAGGATCTAAGACAACATTAATGATGGCATTGAATAAAGAGGAACGTTACACGAAACGTGGCTAAATACATGATGTACTAACAGATGAAGGCTTAACATCACCGTGTTGTCGGATTGTTACAGCCTTTGCACATTCCAGAGTGAAAATGACAGCACTCACGATGGACTTTATGATTGGACTACCCAAGAGTAGGAAACATAATAACTTCGTTTGGGTAATCTGATCAATTGATCAAATCGACGCATTTCATTCTGTTCAGAGTGGGCTAGTCGACGGAGATACTTGCCACGAAGTACATGGAAAAATTTGTGAGATTGCACAGGTTACTGTTAGCTAGCATTGTCTCAAACAGAGTTACTCGATTTACGTCTTACTTTTGAAAGAGTCTGCAGGAGAGCTTGGGCACTCATTTGAGATTCAGTACATCGCATCAAGTACATATAAATGGGAAATCGGATCGCACGATACAGATATTGAAGGACATGTTGTGTGCATGTATATTGGATTTTAAAATGTCGTGGGAAGATCACAAGCACCTCGTAGAGTTTGCAGACAACAGCTACCAGGCCCGTATTGGTATGGTTTCGTTTGCAACAACGTATGAGAGAAAGTGGCATTCACCATTGAGCTGGAACGATATTGGTGATCGAGAGCTAATTGGACCTGAATTGATCGTAGAGTCAGTTGATGTGGTGCAGACCATCAGGGAGAAGCTACAATTGGCACAGAACAGATACAAGCATTGGACAGATTCGAAGCAATAACATTTGGAGTTTCAACTGACATTTGGAGTTTCAGCCGGACAATTATGTCTTTTTAAAGATCTCCCCAACAGAAGTTTGATTTGGTACGGTCAGAGAGAGAAACTCAGTCCACGATATATTGGAACTTTCGACGTGCTAGATCAAGTGGGAGAAGTGACGTACAAGCTTATACTGTCTCCATCTTTAGAAGAGGTGCATAATGTATTTCATGTATCTTAGCCGTGTAAGTACGTGGGAGACCCACTCATATAGTTGACCATCTGGATATCACTGTACGGCCGGATTTGGCTTATGAGCAACATGTGAAGATCATTGATTGGCAACAGAAGGCCCTCAGGAACAAGATCATCACCTTAGTGAAGGTGACGTGGCATCGAAACTCGCCAGGAGAGTACCTAAAAGAGAGATGATAAGATGAGAGCAATGTTCTAAATATCGGATATCGGTCGCATATCGGTCTATTAAATTTGATATCAGATTGCGGATATCGGGGATATATCGGGGATATTGACTAAATATCGGAGTGTCATATCGGAGGCTTAAAAATTATGACATATGTCAGCATAGATGTGTCTAAGAAGATATAAACTATACTAATTCAAATAAAAGTATGTTTTGGTTATACTTATCTCGTTAAACATTAATATCGGGTATATTGACTTAATATCGGAGTGTCATATCAGAGGCTAAAAAATGATGTCAAATAAAAGCATATAAGTCTAAGAAAATATAAACAATAGAAACTCAAATAAAAGTATGTTTTGTGTAAACTTATCTCATGAAACGTGAATACCGACCATCCACTTTGTGGAATATTTCTTTAAGTGGTCACAAACCAAATGAGTTAAATACCTACATTATATGATTCATGGTGATCAATATTAACAGTGTGAAGATGAAAATCAAAAAATTGAAAAAATTGTATAAATGTAAAAAGGGAAAGAATACTCACCTTGATCGGAAAATCCTCTTAAGAACAAACGCTAGACTAAAAACCAATTGAAAAAATTCAGAAAATGAAAAAAAATGAAAAAAAAGAAAAAGGTAAAGAATACTACGTAGTAAGTACTAATCTTGATCGAAAAATCTCTTGTGAAGATCGAACGCCGGATGTTAAAAGCTCGATCGATTGAAAAAACCCAATACTGTAAGGGAAAAAATTAAACACCGAAAAAAAATGAAAAACTGAAAAAAAAAGGGCTCGACTACTCAACTTGATCAGAAAACACTTCCTTACAAAGATTTAACGCCAGACTTTAAAGCTCAATCGATTGTCGTCGGAAATTATCACCGGACGGAGCTGAGCGAAGCAATGTAAGGAGCAGAGCATCGAGAGGAGCGGATCGGTGTGATTAGAATTAGGGCAAAGCAGCAATTATCTCTCAAAAATCATGATGCCTCTCGTCGTTTTAAGTAAATGATTGGGTTGGGTGACTCTGGTTGGATCCAATTTTAAGTGGACCGACCCGCTAACTTTGTTTTTAAAAAACTATGAATTGCGGCCGATATTTCAAAGAGATATATCGGCCGCAATATCGGTCGTAGCCCGATATTGCGGAGATATTTTCCCAAATATCGGAAACTGCAATATATAATCTCATATCGTATTGGCCTAGTGATAAAACCGATATTGCGGCCGATATATCGGATATCGGACCGATATTTAGAACACTGGATGAGAGAGCATTATCCTTATTTATTTGATGTACCTTAGCTTTTGAAAATTCCAAGGATTGAATTTTTGTAAGTTACGTAGAATGTAATGGTATATATTTTTATAAGTTTTTTTGGGTACTTTCTTATAATTTTCTGATTTTTGTTTTCCTCTTGCTTCTCTTATTTTTTTCTTTTTCTTTTCCTTATTCCTTCGCCCAAAATCGTCGGCCCACCACTACATTTTCCCTCTTCTTTAAAACAAGCCCAAGCCCAAGCTTTTCATTTAACCCCAAACAGCCCCACCCATTTACGTCGCCCTATTCATTTTCCCCCGAGAGAGCGAAACAACATAAGCCGTTGACTCCCCGTTCAACCCAATATGCCCCCTCTCTTTTGCTTTTCGAGAGAAGAAAAAATACATTAGCCATCGTATCTTTTCTCTCCCCCCCCCATCTCGCACAAGCCGTTGCGCTGCTTCTCTTCAATTACGCAACTATTTCGCCCCGATCTCACCCACGATCTCTCCCAACGGCCTCCCCCAAGCATCTATATCTTCTCCCCTCTTTTCTTCGTGGAGTTTTATGGGAAAACTATATTTTTCCTTTAAAATTTTCTAAACTTTCAGTCTTGATTTCTTCGGATTTGGGTTTCGATTTTCCATTGGGTTGCTTGCTTCGCTTCTCCTCGTGGATCAGGCAACCATTTTACTTTCTTAATGGTGATAATTGAGAAATGTTTCTATGAGTTAAACATTGTCACAACGAATACTAGCATTTCTCTCTCCCCAAAAAAATACTAGGATATCTCGACAAGTGTGATTTTGTTCTCATGCTGTTACTAACATGTTTAAGTGTCCAGGCTGCACATAGAAGGCACTGTTCTAAGGTAATGTTGACAAGTCCTGGAGATACTTTTTTGGTTCTTTCCTCGGTTCATATATGATATTTTTATTTGTTGGCCTTCTGTTTTCTTTTGTTATAATGCTTGACTGATTTACTTTGCATCTGCCCTGTAAAAACTAGAATATGCCTAACATCTATCTCAAGTGAATTAGATTGATTTAGTGCCTTTACGTTCGGTTTGGATCCCTTATTAAATTAACAGAGTAAAATGTGTACTTAAACAATGGTGAAATAAACAATGTTAAAACTATGTTAGCTTCCTACTGTGGTGGTTGAGAAATGTCTTTATGAGTTAAGTACTTGTCACTATCATCTAACAGCCAACAATTTCATTATCTGTTTACTTTCATTTCACGCACACAAACAATAGTGGATCACTCTTAATGTGAAGACTTCAACTAAAGAACATGATATACGTTACGACTAATATTAACGAGCCCGAAGCACAACGGCCCACGGCCCGACCTCAAAGGAAAAGCCCGCTAGAGAAGACGGGCCCTCCCCAAGGAGGCCCACGGACGAAGCGGAAGACCCAGCCACCTCGCCCTCGGGTACACCCGACCGGCCCACATTCGGCCAGATTAACCGTCCCCCTGAATCCGCGATCCCATGATGGCCATTAACGGACATGTTAATAGGCCACCTCACCACGTCGCGCGAATGGGAGGAGGCGGAGGCGGATCGTGGGGACGTGAGAGGAGGCAGGACGTGGGGCAATCAGGGAGGACCCTATAAGGGAAAGGCCAGGACGACGAAGAAGGGGATCGAAACTCAGGTAAACCACACAGAGGTACTCCATCAACGACCTAGGCTTTCGCCACTTCATTGCCCCCCTCCCTCAAAACTCGCGCCGCCTGGGTTGACGTTCCGGCTTCCTCACAAGCCGGATCTCCCCCGCCGAGTATCCTTTCAGATCCTGATCTGACTTAAGCATCGGAGGGGCTTTGGCCGGAACCTAGGTCCGGCCTCCCTGACGAGTTTCTTCATCTGTCCAGGAAGAAGACATCCGAGGCGCCGAGGCTACCCCTCAGCGTCGGTCGACCATCACCGTCGAAGTCGCTAGGAGGACGACCGATCAAGCACCGACCCACTCACAACGCGCCGAGGCTACCCCTCGACGCGGATACGACCGAGGCCGAGCGCGACTTACCGAGCCGAGGCGTCCCCTCAGCTCTTCCACGCCGAGTATAAGCGGGCTCGGCGAACCCAAGGGACCCCCAAACCGGCCCCTTGACCACGTTGACCACACATCTGGCGGTCAACGAGCTGGAGAAAACACCCGTAAACATCTGGCGCCGTCTGCGAGAGAAAGAGAAATCAGGGTGAGCCAGGAGGGGAAACAACTAACCACGGGACCACAGAGTGCACTTCAGAAGAAGGTCGTCCAGCAGATGCCAGACCGACCTGTCCTCGAGAGAAAGTGACGATATGAAACGGGTCGCGGCTCGCTCGGCCTCGGATAAAGTTGCCGACCTGTCGGTTTGTTGCGAACTCCTCCAACCAGTCAAGATAACCGAGACCCGGGGAAAGACGACAAAAACAAAGCTAGAGTCCCAGTTACCCGACCAAGGGGGTATACCGAGCAGGCACGCTCGCCCCGCACGGGCTCGGAGATGCACCCAAGAACCGAGTCCTACCGTCTGAATTCCGTAAAAATAAGAGAGAAGCGGGAGAGACGGCTCCAGGCCGTGAATGATACAAAGCATAATGAACACAGTCAGCACCGCGACAGAGGATGGCGTTAGCTGGCACAGGGCAACTTTGAAGGAGTCAGTAAATCGAATGATAAAAGGGTGGATGGGGAAACGGAGCCCCAGATGGAACATCTCGACGTATACGCCGACCTCGTTACTCCGCGGAAAGCAGATCCGCTCGTCTCCAAAGGGAATCCGAACGTCATAGGGATAACATAGGTACCTCTCTCGTATCTCCCTAGTGACTAAGAAAGGGGTCATGGATGACGATAGGAGGATCGATGGAGGGATGCCTAATCTCGTGGAGGACGAGGCCACATCGTCCCCGACGGGATCCGGAAAAAGCTTTCCTTTCCCTTTACCCGGGACCCCCGGGTCCGGGGACGGCGACAGAACTTTGGGCCTAGAGGAAGGGGCATGATCGGGACCGGAAGCCGTTCCGATGGAACGGGTATCACCTATCCTAAGCCTGGCCATAGCCCGAGTTAAAGAATGGCGGACTTACCTTGGTAAGAGCGGGAAAGAAGACAGATGACAGGAAGAAGAAGCTGGAAAAACGAAGAACAAAAGGGAACGAGCGCGAAAGAGTTAAAGCTAGAGGGATTGGAACGTATATATAGAGGGCAACGGTGGGATCCGAACCGTCAGGAGAAGGCACGTGGCGACATCATAACGGCGGCGATGCTTCGAAAACTGCCCCAGCGGAAGTTCAAACGGAGCGACAATAATGACATTCATTTAATAGCAGTGTCTCGACTGACGCATCCATCGGGTCACGAAAGAGTCACATCACCCGAACCGAAACGACGGAAGCCGAACGGTCCGGGCGATGGGGCAATTGTTACGACTAATATTAACGAGCCCGAAGCACAACGGCCCACGGCCCGACCTCAAAGGAAAAGCCCGCTAGAGAAGACGGGCCCTCCCCAAGGAGGCCCACGGACGAAGCGGAAGACCCAGCCACCTCGCCCTCGGGTACACCCGACCGGCCCCCATTCGGCCAGATTAACCGTCCCCCTGAATCCGTGATCCCATGATGGCCATTAACGGACCTGTTAATAGGCCACCTCACCACGTCGCGCGAATGGGAGGAGGCGGAGGCGGATCGTGGGGACGTGAGAGGAGGCAGGACGTGGGGCAATCAGGGAGGACCCTATAAGGGAAAGGCCAGGACGACGAAGAATGGGATCGAAACTCAGGTAACCCACACAGAGGTACTCCATCAACGACCTAGGCTTTCGCCACTTCATTGCCCCCCTCCCTCAAAACTCGCGCCGCCTGGGTTGACGTTCCGGCTTCCTCACAAGCCGGATCTCCCCCGCCGAGTATTCTTTCAGATCCTGATCTGACTTAAGCATCGGAGGGGCTTTGGCCGGAACCTAGGTCCGGCCTCCCTGACGAGTTTCTTCATCTGTCCAGAAAGAAGACATCCGAGGCGCCGAGGCTACCCCTCAGCGTCGGTCGACCATCACCGTCGCAGTCGCCAGGATGACGACCGATCAAGCACCGACCCACTCACAACGCGCCGAGGCTACCCCTCGACGTGGATACGACCGAGGCCGAGCGCGACTTACCGAGCCGAGGCTTCCCCTCAGCTCTTCCACGCCGAGTATAAGCGTGCTCGGCGAACCCAAGGGACCCCCAAACCGGCCCCTTGACCACGTTGACCACACATCTGGCGGTCAACGAGCTCTGGTGAGAAAACACCCGTAAACAATATATATGAATGATGTTGCGCAATCAACGTTGTGAACACCCTTGCAAGTGTATCTAAATAAAATGAATTATAGAAAGGTGTAAATTGCTGAGACACAAAGAAGGATGCATGTATGAACGTTTCAACAGATGTAAAGAACAAAGCACGCGGTGGGATGCAAAGTTGTTTATTTCATATGTAAGTGATTGAGTCTGCAAACAAATTTACAATAAATAAATATCTTATTAGTTTTTCCTCACTTTTCTTTGTTATTACTTTCAAAGTTTACTATAAGTAAAATTGTAACTCTTTGACTATCGAGACGTACATGTTGTTTAATGCCCAAATAATTAAGATAAACAATAGGAAAATCTCCTCAAATTGAAAAAAAATATTGCTTTCAATTGCATAACATATAAAATTCATTGAGCGCCAAAACATATCTAACTGTAATTCTTATTTGTTACATAATGAAAAACAAGTTACACGTGTTCAATTATCAATTTAACAAAATTAGAAATATACAAGAAAAAAGCCCTCTAATAACATCTCACTTCATTCCTTCTCCGCTTCGATCTTCAAAATTGTGTTCTGCATCTTTCAAGTGTCTATGTTTATATATTTCTTCTCTACATCATAAGAGGAACCAAGATTCTTGCTTCAATTTTCAGTAATCTTCATTCTTCAAATTTGTCATTTATTCTAGTACACTCTCATTCTACCCAATAAATTGATTAAGAGCCAAACAATGAGTTAAGGGATGCAAAGTTGTTTATTTCATATGTAAGTGATTGAGTCTGCAAACAAATTTACAATAAATAAATATCTTATTAGTTTTTCCTCACTTTTCTTTGTTATTACTTTCAAAGTTTGCTATAAGTAAAATTGTAACTCTTTGACTATCGAGACGTACATGTTGTTTAATGCCCAAATAATCAAGATAAACAATAGGAAAATCTCCTCAAGTTGAAAAAAATCTTGCTTTCAATTGCATAACATATAAAATTCATTGAGCGCCAAAACATATCTAACCGTAATTCTTATTTGTTACATAATGAAAAACAAGTTACACGTGTTCAATTATCAATTTAACAAAATTAGAAATATACAAGAAAAAAGCCCTCTAATAACATCTCACTTCATTCCTTCTCCGCTTCGATCTTCAAAATTGTGTTCTGCATCTTTCAAGTGTCTATGTTTATATATTTCTTCTCTACATCATAAGAGGAACCAAGATTCTTGCTTCAATTTTCAGTAATCTTCATTCTTCAAATTTGTCATTTATTCTAGTACTCTCATTCAACCCAATAAATTGATTAAGAGCCAAACAATGAAAACTCAGAATCTCATTCTACTAACCAACTAAGTTGGCAAAAAATGATGTGGAAAGACGTGAGGTCGACGATTTTGGTTTCCATGTTGGATCTTGATAAAATAATGGGGTATGAATCATTAATGGAGTCATAGAACGTGAAATATAGGAGAAAGAGGACTCCAAATTGAATGTTTGTCTTAGATTATGTAGATCTTTGGCGGATGGTTTCAAAGAAGAGAAGGTTGAACATGGATTGATATCTATTAGAACGTTATCTTATATAGACAGGCATTTTGGGTATCAAACAACTAATTTAATGACATTCTCGGTTTATGCGGATGAAGGGATGTTAGAGGCTAAATTTCCTTGAAATACTGAATACTTCCCCCATCATTTCTAGACTACTATTAACTTTCAAAATTCCTCAAACAAACCAAAAAAATTCCTCAAAATTCTGTCCAAATTACCCTCCATTAATAGGCAGTAAGATCTTTTGTTGCTTGCATGTCATTTGATTTTTTTGGAAAAAATGCCATTTTCTTTAATTTAAGAAAATAATTTTGGCACATGTTTTATTTTTTAAATTTTATTTTTTAGAACTCGTGTTTCAGTTTTAAGAGATGATATTTTTTCATTGTTTTTATTTGTATGGGACACACAAGCCAGCTTCATGTAACTTAGGGGGGAAATATCATTTTATCAGTTCAGTTAACATTTGGTAATTGGTAGTTTATGGAAAAATCGAAAGTTTAATAAGGTTTAGCAGAATTTAGAAAATTCATAATGGTTTATAGATAATCGATAAAGCTTTTTATAGTTTAAGAAAAATTAGCCCGAAATAAAACACAAGGGTTTTTGATAATTTAAGAAAAGACCGCAACATTAACAGCCGTAAATTTATAGGATTTTTATGAGTAATGCAAGTCACATTACACATTTTTCTGAAGCTATTACATTTTATTTACAAGTATGTCATTATCTTAATATATATTCTATCCTTAAATTAAAATTCCAATTTTACTCTTCTTCCTTCACAACACTACACTTCTCTCTCCGACGCCGTCGCAACCACGTCCTCCTCCCGCCACAATAGCCACCACCTCCTCTCATCACTACCTCTCTACTGCCACCTCCACCCGTCACCTTCTGTCCGTCGCATTCTCCCACCTTTACGCTGATTGCTCGAGTTCTAAAACTTTCAAAATTGTTACTCGGGTTCCAAAAACATGAGCAACCAACCAATATGACACTACAGCCTTTATAAACCTGAGCAACAATTGCTTGGGAGGGGTTTGACAACCCGATCAATGATTTTGAATTATTTCAAAAAAAATAATCTATCGCGTACAGGCAAGTATCCTCAAGCACCATATATGGTGTTTGTAACTATATCTCCAAGGGTCATATATATAGTGTTCGGAGATATAAGCCCTAGCGTCGCATATAACGCTCAGTCCTAAAAGTCCAAGAGCGTCGATTTTTTAATGTCTGATTGATTTTTTGTTGGGTTTCACATTTCTTTAAGCTTAATTGATTTTTTTAAATAGATTTTTTGGATTGAATTCAAATTGTTGTGTTTAATTCATTTGTTTTTTGAAATTTTTTCGGTTAAATTCCGAGACGAGTATGAAGAGGAGTTGGGGTAGAGGATGTAGAGGTAGTGTAATGTGGTGGTGGTGGTGGTGGTGGTGGTGGGAGAGGCGTTGGAGACATTGGAGGCGTTGACGAGCGGAGGAAGAGAAAGTGGACGAAGAAATGGATAAAAAGTAGATATTTCAAAGAATGTGTTATGAGTTTAGCAATCTTTCAAAAAGTGTAATGTGCTTAACAATGTAATATATTCAACAAAATGTGTAATGTAACTGACTAGCAGCACTCGGTTTTTATAGCAGGGTAAGCCTCTTCAGCCGACTAAAAAGACGCCCAAGCCTCATTAGTTAGTTCTCATCCACCCGCCTACCCCGCCCACTCGCAAGCACGCTTAAAACTCCCAACAGCGAATCTCGAGTCTCCCATCTTCAAAGTTCGCAATGGATTTTGATGGGCACGTCTCAGATAATGATCCTATCAACAAATCTTTCCGTAATCTCTACATAATCCGTTCAATCTTAATTTGGACAACTTAAAACGATCTTTTCCCCCCTTACATAATCGCATCAAAATTTCAATTCGGACCAACTTAATTCACTTATTTTCAAAGCATAGAATTAAAGAATCATAAACCAATTTCATACTAAAAATAGCAAAATCTTTACCTGGGTGTCATCCTCCAAGTGATTGCAGAACACATCGATCTCGCAAACAACCGGATCGTCGTCCTCCGCGCCGTCTTCCTCCATCGGAGTACAGATCGTGAGGGCATTGCTCGCCGTCGGAAGCTCCCGATCTTGATCTTGAAGCGACGGCTCCGATTTGATCTTGCCCTTGCCCGTGATGTTGGGTTGAAATCGGGGCGGAGCAGGCATCGACGGGGCCGGATCCGGGTCCAGATCCATGTCCGGAGAGTTGAGATCGAAAGGACAGAAAATCTCGTCACCGTCGTCCATGAATTCCTCTGACGGCCGGCGTCTAATCGGTCCCATTTTCCGGCGGCGGCGGCGAAATGAATTGAAAAACGAAAAAAAAAGAGGAAACAAATTGCAAACCCTAAAACTGCCAGGAATCGAACGCAAAACCTTGCGCAACAGAATTTGATCCCTTACCGCTGCGATAAAGTACAACACACGTGCCATTCGACAATTATATTTATTTATTATATTAATACCGGATTAGTTAATCCTATGTTCTTTTTCCTATGAATTACGGCGATAAATTACTGCTTTGGACGTCATTTTTTTTAATAACAAATTTCAAAAGAATATAATCAGAAAAATAGTCCAATTAGCTGGGTCGGAGAGGAGAGGTTGTGCCGTCTTGTTTAATCCAACGAGCTTTCTTTGATTACGGTGGTATTAGAAATAAATCGTGCATACAGTATACCACCCAACAAAAACAATATATACATAGGATGTGATGCAAGCACACAACTGACAAAAGAACTAGAGTGTGTGTCGTGGGGAGGAGGTGGGACTCGTGTGCTATCGATAAAGAGAGAGAAGTCTGGGTGTGTGTGGTATCGTCGAGGTAAAAGATGTTAAATTGCAAGAAAACTTTGGAGGGCAAAGTGCATAAATCACAGCCCAAATCACAATGTGGTAAAAGGCGTAAAAGCAGACGTCAAAATTCATAAAACGCAGAAGACCAAAGTTGGAAAAAAAACGATCTCAAACCCATAAATATATGAAAGGGGCATTTGGCTTTTATGAAAATCAAAGGCAAACTTGCAATTAATGAGAAGGAGTATGACATTGGTTGGTTTCTTCACCATCTTTTCCCAAATCCCAAACCCAATCCACCATCCTCCACCAAGTGGGTCACACCTTGCACATGCGATACAACCAAGGCCAATCCTTCGTCCTAGGACAAAGGTGTGGCCCAAATTTTGTCCCATGGGGACATGGCAGTCGGCAAACCTTCCCAATGTAATATAGATTTTTTATTTTAAAAAATATGATGTATGAAATTAATATGACATCCAAATAAATTTTTGATCGTTATCCAAAAGATTTTTATCATTCGAAATATATTTGTACTAGTCATAACCCGTGCCCGTAGGGCACGGTTCAGTTAAGATATTCTCCTGTCAAAAGCGTAGGTCTTCAAAAATTTAGCTCATCCCAAGAAATTAAGTTCATCACAAAAATCTTAGTTCCCCAACAAAATTAGTACCATCAAAATTTAGTTCATATCCAAAATTTTCGGGTTCACCTTGATAAATTTGCTACAATAAATGCAATCTCACATCACTGCCCAATAACATCGCGAAAACATGAACTTCGAGCTTTTCCCATAGGCATGGTAGCAGTCTTCAGCCCGTTGGAACACCCAAACAGGCAGAGGTTGCAGCGAGAAGCTGCTATCTTTTGGTCGCCCAGCAATAGCGATTGATTAGTCATTAGATCAAGACCCTCAGGTGGAAGTCAATCTATTGTATCAAGTAATAGAAAGTATGATGTGGCACCTCCAAAAGTCAGCCAAACCAAATATAAGTTTGGATTGGAGTCGGAATAGGTATACAGAACAGATTTATACTCAAAGCAGTTGGTTAAAGCCTGAAATGAGCTGAGAAATTCCACACATAAATTGATCAAATTGTATGATCGGCTTTCAACCTCGGGCCAGATGCAAAATACATGTAAAAGCATCTTTGAGCAAAATTGGAGTTTAGCTTGAAAGCATGATCAGTTGTCAATACATCGGCCCAGTATGTTGACATTAGGAAAATTTGGTGTTTGGTATGAAACGTCAAAGATTAGCAGAATCATAACCTGCCTTGGTGATCATGCATTTTAAGTTCATGGAAGAAATAAGCAATTCCCCAAGATTCACTGCAGCCTAGAAAGAATCTAAACAATAAGGTAAAATTAGTTATCCGAAAGCATGATTCACATGTACACACCAGGTCACCAAATTGAAAAACATTCCCACATGATGACAAAATAAAAGGCAGTGTTTCCCTAGTTAAGCATCTAATTATATGTACATAGATTTCGAATTAACTGTTTCAATCTCATGGAAAACTATTTGCTTGCTGATACATATTGCTTGTTGCATTATATCATTTGTGAACTAACAGATTTTAATCTCCCCTTGTGTACACAGATTTCAATCTCCCCTTGCTTGCTGATACATATTGCTTGTAGCATTATATCATTTATGAACTAACAGATTTCAATAACAGAATTTGTGAACTAACATGCTATTTTGGTATGTGCATCAAGGACCAACGAATGCTGAAGTATGCAGAAGAAATAGAGTCACAGTTGCCAATAAAGCCAATCCTTCATAATGTTGGATTAGGAGAAGCCCAACAGACATGAGAAAAGTTTACTGCAAATTTGTATTAGGATAAAGACGAATATTTCTTTGCAAATTTCTTTGTTGTTACTCAGTTTTGTAAGCTAAGATGATTTAAGAGCAAATGATGTGCATAAACAATGGTAACACATATACACATGCAGATATCATAGCTTGTTCACTGTATATATCAATTATAATGCAACGACATTGGAGATCGGAAAAGATCAAGATCGATCCTCATGCTGATAGCACGATAGCAGAACAGAAGCACCTCTTTTTGATTGCCTTCCATCTGCTGTTATGACTCCAACCAGCTCCCTCTCTATAACATTGCACCTGCAGATGCAACCATCAAGATGGCAAACGTTGCTTGTATCAGGCTGAGTGACAGACCGTGCCAGAGAGATACAAAAAAAACATCTAGACGTAGAAAACTTCTTACCGTATCTACAATATTTTTTTCGTCTTTAATGCCACCTATAGAGAACAACGAATTGCCTAGGACATATATGCAATCACAAAACTGAATTTGTTATGAATATTTTGAACTCTCATTCATATTCAAATCACAAATTCATATATCCAGAATGAAATATATGATAGACAAAATATAGTATTAAAACAAAGGAAGAAGGAAGGTGCGTGCCAATATAGTATTAAAACAAAGGAAGAATGAAGGTGCACTCACTTGACAATATATTGGCAGTTTTATGTCATTCAGATCATTCCCATTTTGAAGGTCGATTTTTTTTGAATGGAAGACCACAGCAGACATGTTTCTTGTAATTTTAAAATCATAGAGTATAAATCCCAAATATTTACAGGAAGGCAAAAAATGGGAAGAAAAGTTATGATTAGTTGCAGGAAGCTAACATGCTGTTTTCACCACACCCCTCCTAAACAGCACTCGACAGTTAAAGTAGCAATGAATGCAAGTTTCAGATGCTTCTCTTATAGAGCACATATGCACACCCCCAAAAAAGCCTACGACTGAAAATCTGCGGTGAAAGATTGCATCCATGAATATACAACTAATTCATGCATTCTATTATCTGATAGGATCAGTTGCAGTCAGGAATTTACACACCGTATACAGGCATACGCTCCTCGATGAACACTCGGCAAATGGGACAATTCTTGCACTCATCAGAACATGGCCTGTAATATATACAACAAAAGTAGATATTTATGAATTCAAGAGGCGGCGTTCCCTAAGGCCAGGTTAAAAACTAAAACTGATTAAAAATCATAAGATACAATTTACGGTCAATATCCATCACTAAATCATAAGGTCTCAGAGAAATCTAAAACTAAACAACCAACTAAAAATCAAATTAAAAGACATCAACTTTCCCTTATATTTCTCTATGCCATTCTAAGTTCAGTATCCATCACTCTCATGTCACCTAATTAATAAAGCAGGGTAATTCTGTAGATAACAACATTTGAGATAACAATTAATTGGGCCCACCCCACTGATCAATCGAGCCAAGTGGATCATATCTAATTGCAAGCAAACATGAACAATCATTGCTAAAGGGTAGAAGGCTAAAGGCATTGTGAGACAGCATTTAGAAAATCAACATTAGATAACAACTGATAGACAAAATACAGTATTAAAACAAAGGAAGAAGGAAGGTGCACTCACTTGATAATACATTGGCAGTTTTATATCATTCAGATCATTCACGTTCTGACGGTCGATTTTTTTAATGGAAGACCACAGCAGGCATGTTTCTTGAAATTTTAAAATCATAGAGTATAAATCCCAAATAATTCTATTTGAGATTGCATATATGAGATTGCATATATCCAGGATGAGATTGCATATATGAAATATTGTGAACTCTCATTCATATTCAAATCACAAATTCATATTTCATACTCTCATGACAACAAATACCCATCCAAATTTTCTCACCAAATAGCAAAACCAGAGACGAACCCAACTTTTAAGCCTCCAAACAACGCACGCACGCACACAGACAATAAAACGCACGCACGCACGCACACATCCAAATTTGAAAATGTAAAGCATATTATGCTCTTTTAAAAACTGGATTTGCCAATGATATCCATGCATTTTATAAAGTGGATATGCATATCCTTGCTCTTATAAACACTGGATATGATGCACAAAAAGGACTGCACAAAAATTTGAGAATTTAAAAAAATCAATGCAATCTCCACTTTATATCAGAAATTTCATGCAATCCTAATTGTTAATCGTGTTGTGTTTGTTAGTTTATCGATTAAATTTAGATGCTAACGTTGCTTCACAGTTAGATATTTCAGCGACCTAGAAGAAAAACTTAAATATATAAAGTTCTGAATGAAAGACTTGGAAAAATTGGAAAGAGGATTAAGAGGAACCCAGAACACACACATTTCAAATAATGGGATGTGCTTTTTTCACTAACTTCTTAATAAATGAGAAGGATACTTGAAATTCAGTTTTTTTTTCAAAATTTTAATTTTTTTGCATATTTATTAAACACAACTGTAATGAGGATTAACTAATGTGTTTCTTCCGGTCTCTTCTAAAGGTAATTGGGGTACATGAACCTAAATTTGAGGCAGTATGTTTATTTTTTTTTGAAGTGTGCTCTTGTTGCCATATCTGGAAATATATGTTTTATGGCAACATTGAATAGTTATATGAACAATAAATTCAAATAAGAAGGAAATGCAATCCTTTTGCACCACAAAACAATAACGAAGAAGGGATAAAGTAATTCTTACATATTTTTCATATTTTTCCTAGGGATTAAAGTCTGTGTATACTGCCCCGTCGGCAAGGGTAATCAGGGAAAATTTAGTCAATCCGTTGCCATAAGGTCTCTTGAGCTGTTTAAGAAGTGGGTACTCTCTTTTCTCCATAAGTTGCATTTCTCTTCATTTTTCTTGGAAAAAAATGAGAGTCTCTTTTACTGTTATGTTACTACTCTATTTGGTCAAAAACAGGCGGAAATTATGAAACAAACCCTGGTAATTTGAAGCATGGGAGAAACTGACTGGGTTACAATCTGAATGGTTCGGTTAAACTGAACAAAACGAACAAATCCAACCAAATTACTTTGATCCTATCTATTATAGAGACATAAAACACCTTTTATGGAAAGTCATTACTTTGAAGAAACAAATCCAACCAAATTATATATTTCCTACATGAGGACGCATATTTCTACATGAGGCAGTACAGCTACTTTTAAAGAACCCAATATATTTCCTACATTTGGACGCCTATTTCTAGCAATCGTGGAAACTTATAACAAACACAATGATGTTTCCCATATTTTTCATTCTAATAACACTACTACAGTAATTCTTACAAAATAAAATTTGCATCCATAGTTTAATAACCATGCTGAAAAGGGATAAAGTATTCAAAATGGAAAAAAAATTAAAGAAACCAACCAATTTCAAACCATGATTAAGGATGTCACCTGGGTTCTTGCTGCTAGATGTTTCTTGCCTCTTCCTTCTCCAAGGGCTCACGCGAGAAGGCTCCAGATTCCAGACTCCAGATCTTGATGCGTCCAGATTTCAGATTCCAGATCTTGATGCCATCAAATCCTAGATCCAAGATGAAGATCAAATCCTGGTAAATGGGGATGAAATTGTGCGACATGGGGATGATACCTGCGAAGATGCTTGCAAATGATCGGAGTGAAGATACGAAAGACTTGATCGGAGTGGGGTGGAGGGTATCTTGAAGATACGAAAGCCTTGATCAAAAGTGATTTGAAGAGCGAAATGGGGATGAAGCTGGCAAATGGGGGCGATTGATTGCGAGATGAAGCGTAACCCAACCCAATGAGATTGATGAACCCAATGGGGACGATTGATGGCGAGATGAAGCATGTTGTGTAGAAGGCGAGGCGACGTGGGGATGATTCGCGCAAATCTAAACGCAGGCATGGTGTGCGTGGAGGTCGAGGTCGAGATGATGGTAAATTTTGGGAAGGGAAAGGATTATTATAACCAACCCAATGTAAAACCCACATGTACACCCTCTTGCTTTGCAGCTGACCCCACGTAAATGTTTCTCACAGAACTCAATTTTTTGGGTTGATGTGTTTGTAAAAAGAGAAATAATAATTGTCATGTGCAAATTAAACAGAACACTAAGAAACTCATATATCGACCCTCTTTATTTCCCTTTGACCCCACCTATTTTCTCTCAAAAATCAAAGTTGTCCCCTCCCAAATGTTTTAGATCAACCGATCTCATCCATTGATTTACCAAGATCAAATCTCAGCCGTCTTTTATCTTGTCCTAGTCAGTCCTAGGATTCAAAAATCTCTGTCAAATGTATAATAGATTGTAATGGATTTTCATCCAAGCACGAGCTCTGTGGTATTGGAATTCGAGTCGATCCGCAAGCTAGTGGACAACTAGCTTAGCTTGAGATCGGCACGGTAAATATTTATTGGAACGTCTCCAAGTTCGGGCTCGAGTTCAACTCGATAAGGGTGCATATACGAATTCAAGTTTAACTCGTAAGGAGCTTAAGTAGTCATAATTGAGATTATAGTGGAATCCTATTTTCAAAATTCTTGTTCAACTTTTTTTTAATCCGTCGGAATTTAAGGTTAGTTGCGCTCGCAAGGCCCGCATCCACCATGGTTCGAACCCTAATGGCCCCTTGAAGGAAGACAGGATGATGCCGAAGATGCCACGGCTAATAAAAATACTAAAAGTAACTGCAATATAAAAAGACAGAGGAAATGCAAACAAATTAAGATCAATTGCAAACATAAAAGAATTACCATCGTTCAGTCCTCCAAACCTACTCTAGTTTACAAACCTAGATTTCAGCCATCTCGCTCTTATAAACCCAAAAGATAAACTGTACAATTTGA
The DNA here is from genome assembly GCA_030789695.1 of Scilla litardierei. NCBI lineage: Eukaryota > Viridiplantae > Streptophyta > Magnoliopsida > Asparagales > Asparagaceae > Scilla > Scilla litardierei. The sequence continues at coordinate 196,929 of JAULAV010006088.1, forward strand.
GAAATAAAATTAACCAATAGCACAACCCAATCTCAACACTATGAGACTAAAACAGTCTTAAAACCAGAGTGCATCATTTCCTTCCTCAAACGTCTGAAGGAAATAATGTTGTAGCGGAAGTACAAATGCTTATAAAGCCTTGAATTCATGTGTTTGTGTACCAAAGGAAGGATATGAGTGGTTTTTATGCTATAGAAACTTTGAAGAATAGAAATTATGAACATTGTTTTGGCTTTGTTCCTAGCTCAAAAAAGAAAGAAAGCAAACCTATATAAAGGGCCAAGAGTATTGAACATTTGGGGGTAATTCCTATATATATGTAGAGGATTTTCAATATTCATGAATAATCAAAAGAGTTATTGTTGCAACTAATCAAATAGATATATCATGAACATGCACACTTAGAAAACACGACTATTTTGTTAGTGTATTAAGTCACCCTAAGTATATTTTGATGATGAGCAAACACTTAAGTGTGTTGATTAAGTTTGTGAATATAAGTAATCAAAGATTAAGTACTAAAGACACTTAATTTGCACAAAAAAATTGCAATTCAAATCTATGGAAGAAGATTAAGTACTAAGTACTAAGTAATCAAATTGTGAATATAAGTAATCAAAGATTAAGTACTAAGTACTAAAGATTAAGTACTAAAGACAATTCAAATCTATGGAAGAAATTTGCACAAAGACTTGGTGTAGCTCACCATAAGAGGATAAAGCTTTCAAGAATTGCTCAAAGTCAAGTGGATGAAGCTCACCAAATTCTACAGATTTCAAGGAGTCAGGACAAGGACCAAGCATAGTGGACAATATCAAAGCTTCATGGAATATGTATTTTTGATGTATTTTTAGTCATGTCTGTAAATTCATTGCACAGCTTTAATTAAAGCTTCACATACCTAGGAAAATATTTTTAATTGTTTAAAAAAATTTAAAGTATTTTGAACATATATCTTAGAGTACATTTAAAATAAGCTATAACATTCTGATGAGTCGACTACTACTGACACCCAGTCGACTAACTGAAGTTAGATGTTAGGATAGCAAAATGTCAAGAATTAGTCGACCATAGCTAAGCATCTAGTTGACGAGTCTTTATATAATGGTTGACTAGTAGCATTAACTGCAGTCGACTAGTTTATGTACAGATGGCTCCAGCTCTTCTTAACATTGCTTAACTATTCGACCAGAGTTCAACAAGTAGTCGATTAGTGACCTTACTAGTAGACTAATGAGTGAACTCTAATTGAATAGTAACTAGCCATTGGGCTATAAGGAAGATTTTTACTAGCCATTAAAGGGGCATTTGGGTAGTCTATTTTGTACAGATTTGATGCAAACATATTAAAGGTTAGTATAGAAGTTAAGCATGAATTTATTGATCAATTTTTTTTGAGAAAAATCAAGTTTTAAAAATCCTTTAAAAGCCTTGTTTCTAGCCAAAAAAAATCAATGCTTTTAAGCAATTTTTCTTGGCCATTTAGTTTTGATCTATCATTTAGTTTTGATCTCGCTAAGCTCTAATCTTAGTTTTCTTTAGATATCAAAACTTGTTTTTCCTTAGCCACGTTTACACTAAGCTTCAACTCTTGGCTATAGGAAGGTTGTACTCCATCATCTATAACAAAGTGTTAGTTGGAAATCCACATGTTGTGTGGTGGTAAGTTTGGTAAGAAAAATCCTCACTTGTTTGAGGTATTGTTATTTGAAAATCCTCACTTGGTGAGGTGGTGAAAAGCATCTCGTTGAATAGATGAGTGGAAAATCCTCTTGTTGAAGAGGTGAGTGGAATATCATCTTGTTGAAGAGGCAAGTGTAACCTTTCTCCATTTGGAGAGTTGATTAGTGGATTTAAGCCCAGCGTGGCTTGGAACTGGACCTAGCCCAGTGGCGGGTGAACCAGGATAATTCCTTGTGTTAGCTTGCACTTTTTTCTCTCTTATGATATCATCTCGTGCTTGCAATTGTGTTTTACATTTCTGCTGCTTATATCTTTGCAAGTTATGTGTTATTGATTAAGAATCAATTAGGTAACTCTAATTGAGTTACTAGGTGAAATATTAGGGTGAAAATTTTAAGATAAAGTTTTATTTGTATAACACTATACATCCCCCCCTAGTGTTTCACTTGCCATCTATAGGATCTAGCATGTGGTATCAGAGCGTGTATCTAGATGGCATCAATATCATTCCCAACACAATTTCCAAAGGGCCACTCCACTCCCCGTCCCTCCAATGTTCAATGACACAAAGTATGTATTATGGAAAACAAGGATGATGATCTACTTGTAATCTACGACCTAAAGTTGTGGGCGAACATGGAAGATGAATACAAGAAGCCAACCATACCTTTGGAGTCTTGGAAAGATGATGAGAAGAAGAAGGGCAACCTCAATGCCAAGGCAATAAATGTGTTATTTTGCTCTCTCGATGCCAGTGAATTTAATCATGTATCTCAATGCACAATAGCACACGAGATTTGGCATACACTTTAGGTAAACACACAAAAGCACAAATTGAGTAAATGATTCTAAAATTAATTTGCTTATTAGAAAATTCGAAATATTTAAGATAGAAGAGGGTATATCTATTACTAACATGAATATTAGGCTTTCAAAAATTGTTAATAGTCTTGCAGGACTTGGTAAGAAACTAACCATGTATGACTAAGTGATGAAAGTGATCCGATCACTCATGACAGGGTGGAGAGGAAAGACTATGGCAATGGACGAGGCACAATACCTCTCATAGGTCACTATGGAAGATCTCATATGAAACTTGATGGTCTATGAGATACAACTCAAGGAGAGAAAGAAGGAACATCAACACAAGAAGAAAACCATTACCTTCAAAGCAAAAGCAACTGACATAGAGGAGTCTGTTCGGGAGTTTCAATTGTTTATTGCAAGCACACAATGTTGTAGTACTCATGGGTCGATTTAAGGGAGGCAGTGATCTGATCACAGATTAGTCTAAGATTTTGTGTAGCTACGTGAATCGTCTCGAAAGTGAGATGGGAATTATGCTAAGGAAATATCAATAGGGATGTATCCTAGTGCTATATATCCCCACTATTGCAGATTATACGTAGAATGGATCTAACGTCTCAATCTAATGGGATAAATATGTCGATGAGAAACGAATCTCAATCCTTGTTCTCTCCCCATCTAACCGTGATCAAGAACTCGGAGTATAGTTTGGATCACTATCAAGACTCCGATGTCTCGTGCGTAGCCCCAATTTTTGTTGATCTAATAACCTAGGCTCGATGTCTCGTCGTGGCCTTATTACCAGATAATGAATCCATCATTAGGGGAATCAAACCAAAACCCTGATTTCTCGTCGGTGATTAGGATTGTATAGCCTTCTAATAAATGGAATGATATCAATACATATCCAAATTCATACCCTAGTAATAATCCATTTAGAATTATATTAGGGCGATCCATTCATGCTTATAACCTACAATAGGGTTCTACATTGCCCTAGACAATAGGACTACTCACTATTCATAATAGGAACAATCAAAATCATTATCAGAGATTTCATCAAGGATTAATAAAAGGAGGAGAGATTAAGAACAATGCTAATCAAGAAAAGAAATCAAAACATTCATTCAAATAAAAACTAATTAAAATTCTTACAAAATCCAAGCGTAGCCACAAAAAATAGAGAAGAAAACCTAGAAGAAATTCCACTCAAAACGCAGTGGAGAGTCCTCTAAGAATAATTACAAAGTTCTATTTATAGCCATCCCTAATCTGGTTCAAAAAAGCCAAAAAATAACGGGCGCACGGCCGTATCGCCTAAGCGCATGGCCGTGCGCTGCCAGGAAAAGCTAGGTAATCTAAAATCGTGATTAGTGCATGGCCGTGCAGTGTAGCTGCACGCCGTGTCGACTCCTTCAGCAGCTCCATCAGCTTCAGCTTACGCAAATCATGCACGGCTGAGCAGATAAGCTGCACGGCAGTGCTGATGCATTTGGCTCAATCTTCTGCTTCTGCAAATCTGGCACGGTCTTGCAGATGAACTGCACGGTCGTGTCAGCATCTTCTTGAGCCTTATTCAACATCCGCAAACGTGACACAGCCGTGCAGATGGATGCATGTCCGTACGTGTTACTGGAACTTCAACTTTGGCCTTTAAAGCTGACAAGGTTGCACGGCTGTGCGTATACATGCACGACCATGTTGCCTGTATTTTTCTTTTGCCCTCTCCATTTCATCTTCTCTCCTTGCCATATTTTCTTCCTCGCTTCTCCTATTGATCTTTTTCACCGTCGTGTGCGCATTTATCCTTGAAATGCACAAGATATTACTTAAGAGTGAAATGGACAAAAACATGTGGAATATGCATGGAAGATGCGAAAGAAACCTGAAATATGCATGGATGAAGCGATATAAATATAAAAAAATTATACACTTAACAAATTCCCCAATCTAAACTTTTGCTTGTCCTCGAGCAAGACAAGACGTCTGAATGAAGAATGTGGAGAAATTGCAAAGAAGATCCGAAGAACACCCTATCAAATCAATCACACATGAAAGTCAGATATATGAAAAAATTAGAATTCACTGCAAGCACTCATCACTCTATCAATTTTACATGGCATATGACTAAAAACATTAATCTCCAACACGGTTTCAAATTTAACGTACATGCCCGTGAAAAAGACTAAGTTCTCAAAAATCTCATCTACTAGGCTTAAAAAGATAAAAATTCAACTATTGTCTGACACTCACGAAGGCAAAAACTCAAAAGTGTATCGTAGGATCCCAACTCTCAAGGATCGGCTATGTCAAGCTAGGCTTTCCTAAGTCAATGTGATAGACATGCTCAATATGAATATATACACATTTTTCGTATATTTTTTTATGTACATGGGGCATATATAGGTGATTCACGTAATGAGATTTTGGCCAATAACTCCCGACTTAGACGAATCTAGGGCATTAGGCCAAGATGGACCCCTCAGGCCTACTCTCTCAAATTACCTAAGACCTATTATTCCTATCTAGTGCACTCCCACAAATCTCACTTTTCGACGCGAATCTCCGATGATTCCTAGGGCATGGAGACCCGGCTAGTTGGTGGACTGGAAGAACGATGAACTTATTCCAACTCTTTTTTTGTATGCATCATTTTTGAAGCATATCAATCACATATGTGGTAGGAGAACTAATTTATATCCAAAACCAAATCCTATCAAGCTTAGGCATATTCTACACGATTGGTAAAACCCAAGCTAGTGCATTCCAAAAGTTGAATAAAACAATCAATCTAGCATATTGGTATGAGTTTTAATATTTATAACCGCAAGCGCACGGTGTCATCGTAGCGTGTTACGGGTCGTCCGCAGGGAGGCTAGGATGATCGAGTATTAACTCGATTTTGGGTTTAATTTCTAGCTACGTCGATCGATTCGAGGGAAACATGAGTATACAGGGGTTAACAAAGGGATAGCATGGGGATATAAGAATACGATGATGAAAACAAAGGGTGAGTGAAATAAGCAATAACACAACAACAATAATGGCAATAACACAACAACAATGCAACAACAACAAACAATAACAACAACAACAAACAATAACAATAACAACAACATCAAGAACAACAACATCAAAAATAATAACAACAACAACAGCAAGGCAACAATAACAAACAACAACAAATCAACAACATCAGCAAGAACAAAACAACAACAATAGCAGCAGCAACAACAAAACTAACAAGGGAAACGAGAGAAAAGCTTATCTCAATGATTCATTAGAGGAGTTGTAAGATCCACATACAAACCAAGAGAAAACTCTCCAAAATCTAATCTAAATCTACTCCTAAACAAGCAATAAAATAGTAAACTCGGGTAAAAACGAGCCCAAGACTCGGCTCCCCTCTCGATCATGGCGCTCCCGTCTATTTAAACAAAACCTAGTAGCTATCGGGTCACTCTTGACCCGCTTTCAAACGGCTGCATGGTTGAACCACACGGGCGTGGTTGAACCACGTGGCTGCGTCAATCTCTTGTCGCTGCTGCTCTTGGGCTAAGGGAGAATGCGCCACGATCGTATGAATAGATTCATACGACCGTGTGAGTCCTGTAAAAGAGTGACACGCCGTGTGAACTTCATTCACACGGCCGCGTAGAGTCTCGAATTTCCTCTTCAATGTGATACGGTTGTATGGGATCAGTCCATACGGAGAATTCTGCTTCGCTCTCCCAGCCTCCAAAGGCTTCCAAACTCCATCTCACACGCTTCATCATTCAGCAATGTTCTTCAAGCTCCAAGCTCCAGTATACATCTAACTCCATTGCTCCATCTACATGCTCTTGGGCTTAATCCCGGGCATCTAGCTCCTTTACTCCAAGCTTCTAGCATTCATCCACCCTCCATGCTTACATCCCCAACTCCAGCATCAAGACTGCATGTCATGAATGCTCCATAATGCTCCAATTTCCTCCAATTTCACCCGAAAATGCATACGGAAGACCAAAAGTGAAAAAGGGAACAAAAGAGTAAAAGCGGCACGGAAAACGGGGCGAAGTCGAGTAGAATATGAATGAAATAAAGACGAGAACTATATATAAACAACCTATCAAAATCCCTCAGGCTAAACTCTTCCTGGTCCTCAGGAGGACGAAGAGAGAGCAAAGAATGGGGTGTGCAAATGATGATATGAGTTTCGAGGAATTTGCAAAATCGAGTACATATACAAGGACAAATAGGGATATCAAATTCATGGAAATCTAAAACGTCGACTCCTTTCTATCGATAAGAATATAACCCTTGGACGTGATTTCTAGCTCAAATCGTCAAATAATATACCACGCCATGATCAGTCTCAAAACCAAGAATATTTCCTCTAACTCATCCTTAAGCCAAAAAGAAAGGGATCAAAGGTATGTGAGGGTCGAAGAAGTGATGAATATGAGATAACGGGTCATTAGTCCATCAATGAAGCGGCTCTCACAACACCTCAACTTTCCATGATTCATGAAACCAACAAACTATTCATGCTTCCATGTCTTTTCCTTTTCCATTTTATTTATTTATTTATTTGGATTCTAATTGGTTCGTGTAATGAGCGTTGGGTCGATGACTCTCAGGTCAGACGACCTTAGGGCATCAGGTCAAGAAGGACCCCTCAGACCTACTAGCTCGAACCAGCTATAATCCTTATTCTCACTTGCACTCCCCCAAGCTAGACTTTTCGACACGAGGCCCCGACGATTCCTGAGTCGTGGGGATCCGGTTACTCAGCTTCGCTGGGGAAACGGTGCATGTTTTATTCTTTTCACATATATACATTTTTTCTCTCTTATTTGAAATGGAAGGCATGAATAGGCAAGGTGATGACACTCCTCAATACTCGCTAATATGTTGTTATCCAAGTCTCGATGGGTTATAAATCATTATACTCAACTATCAATCCTACGGCTCAAGCATAAAGTAGATCTCTAGGAGGCCTAGGTCGGTTTCGAGTACTTCTATCCTAGAGAATATGAATGATCATAACAGGCAAATTAGATGTGATCTGAGGCAAAAACATGTCCTAGTCTTATAATCAAACTGATATCTAGGAAATCGGGTGCAAAAGATAGGAAATGAAATCCTATTTGAAACCACGCATATGTAGCTCGATTTTAGAAAATCCTCGAAACAAGTATATACAAATGATGAATGGATGATGCAAGATGCATGATGCGATGTAAATATTTTTGGATTTTTGAGTTTTTCATTTTTTTGTATGCATATAATGTGGAAAAATGATGCATGAACATGTGATAAAAGGAAAATAAAAGAAAATGAAACATGATGCATGATGAATGGAAATGAAAGCAAAAAATAAAGGAAAACAAGACATATACATGTGAATATAAACATGGAAAAGTGAAGGAGAAAGTGGAAAATAAACACAAAAACAAAAGTGCAACCGCTACTCCCCCAAGCTAAAATCTGAAATGTCCTCAATGCAAGATAAAAAATGAAGTGTGAGGACGAAAATGTGTGGGGGTGACAAAAAAACGATGGTCTCCCCCAAGCTAGCGTGGAGCTAGGGTGCAGGTTCGGTGTGTGTAGATGAATGTGGATGAGAACTCGAAGTGCCAGCCTCAGGTGTGGGTGGGGATGGTGGGAAGAGGTGGTGATGGATGTTAGAGGTATAAGATATGATCTGGGCTTGCATCTCCAGGAAGGTGTCCATACGGCCCTGGAATCTCCAAATCATCTCCTCTAGAATAAGAAGGCATGTGTGATCATCAAGAGGAGGATGAGGATCAGACGGTCCAGAGCCATCAGTGATAAGAGGAATCTGTGTAGTGACGGGCTCCATTGTGGTGTGTGGGGGTGGAGGTGGATGGCTGTGGCTGTGGCTGTGGCTCAGGCTCAGGCTGATGGGGCTGTGCAGGGACTAGGAAGATCTGATTAGGTGGAAATGTCCACTGTGTAAGCCCCGTGGCCTCCGTGTGCAATAGGTTTGGCAAGACAGTATACAGTGCGCACTCTGGTCCATAGAGCCAAATAATCTGATCTCTCAAGTTCACCTTAATCATATGCATATGAGCTAAAACTGAGAGATCTAAAGAGTTAGGGCCAGTGATGTGGTCAGTGCACTCATCAAGATCAATTGAGAAGGGGCTGGGAGGCTAAAAGTGTGATGAGACCGCCACATCAAATCTTGCTTGTGGAGGCCTTGTTGACCTTCTTCAGCCTAAGTTCTAACCATGAGCCTGCATGGAAAAGTCTCCTCGGGGCCCTAATCACTGCTCTAGTCCTTGTGGGATGGAGGACGATCGGCTGTATCATGGCCCATAAGAATAGGAGCTCAAGTAGTGTGACTGTGCCAGTCTCCTCCCTACTAAAGAGAGTGCTCGCTATAATACGATGGGCAAGGCATATGGATGGATGAATAATGCATGACGCATTTTCCGTCGGGCCAAAAACTTGACTCGTCTCAAAACGTGCGAGCGCTACTCCCAAGTGTGGGAGATCGAACAAGTAATAATTCTACTGAGTCCATGTATCGTATCCACGGGACAACTGACCTGTAAAACCACAAATTTCAGTTGGTAAAGAGTACTAAAACGATAATAAACAACTACCTATCAGAGATATAAGTAATGGTGACGATGGTTTAAAATAATAAAAGAGAATCCTACGATAATTACGGTAAATTCGATACTACGGTACCAATATAGAGAGTATGTGTTAGCAGTGATTTCGTTAGGGAATGTGCTATCAATGATATTAATATCTTTTCTATAACTCAACGTTTCGTCCGGCTAGGGCACGAGAACATCAGAAGGTATGGCGATAAAGAGCGTAAAACAATGCAAATAAGTAATCATGTATATCATCGATTTCATGAAGAAAATACGCACATGTGCCCTCTTGGGTCACGATACATCCTCTCGGATCGCCTTACGAATAAGTTCGCAAAGATCATATTCGATTCAAGCATGCCCACGTCTCTGTATAACATACCCAAATAACATATATGTAGAAATCAATGAAATACGCAATATAACGTGAATATAGGGCGAAAAAATATCGAAATCAATGATTACAACACCCTAACTACATAACAACCAACACAAATAAGTACTAGCCATGCATGGAGAGAAAATAAACCATATTCATTGACAAATACATGCTCAAAGTCTCAAAATATGCGCTAAGTACGCAAAATACAAGAGTAAAGTTAGGAATTATATCACCAAAACTCTCCAATTAGCCCCAAATCTCCTTCAGATAATAGCTCTAGCCTCTGTCTCCAGGGCCTCCAAATTTCACGGCCAAATACGGCTCTTAGAGCCCCCAAATATGCCAGAATACACAACAAACCCTAAAATACACTTTTATACACGACATTGCGGGTTTTTAGAAGTTTAGCGGGTCGAAACCTGATCCAATAGCCGTAAAACACAAACCCGCAGCCATGACCGTCGATCAAATGCAGAATGCGTTCTGAGCATGACACGTGTCCACCTTAATGGATCTTGCCCGCGTCGTGCCTGCTTCGTTCGCTGAATTCGAACACCTCGGGCTTGAATGTCCATCGTTGGATATCGATCGAGTGGACTAGACAGTGCCGCGTTATCGATCGAATCATCGCCATTCGATCTGGCGGGGAAACAAGAAGATCGCGCCACATTGCAAGGAGATGGGCTCTCCGCATTCATTTGAGCGGCAACCGTGCAGCCGTCTGATCGATGATCAACGGTGCAAAAGAGGCCGCGTCTTGCTTCAGCTGGACCGTCCGATTGAGGAGGGCACCGCTGGATAGCTGACGGATTGAGCGGGCATACGGTTGTGTGCGTATTTCGTATTTTCCATCGTATTTCTCGCGTATTTCACCATTTAAAAAGTATTCTGCATTCAAAAATACATAGTAATTAGCACAGATCTCAGAAAAATACAAATAAATGGTCGTTGGAATCGTGAGATCGAGATCTTTGCACGAAAAATATAAAAAAAGGCAGAAATACTCAGTTTATTTCTGTTTTGTGCATATAATGAGAGTTTACTCTAATAATTAAGGGTATTCTAAATACGTTCGTATTAGAGACCAAATACGTATCATGTATGCAGTAAAATAGGGCTAAATTAGGTGTTAAATATGTAATATTCAACCCGAATCGCAACCCCGAACTAGCGATTTGCTAGTCCCTAGCCAAAAGAGCGATTAAGTCGAATGATTAATAAAATAATAAATGCTATCAATTGCTTATGGCATGGCTCAATAATATGCTTTCCATCATGATTTTGACCATCAATATACACCATACATGAATAAGATCAATCACAAGATATTTTCTCTAATTTAATTTGAATAAATAACATGCGAGCATCGTTCTGCGCAAGCGAAAGTAAATCACGTTGTTATATGCTAGTTTTCTTATCTCCAAGGAATTGGCATCTCAAAAAGATCGTTCAAATCATGGGTATTGAAGTTGCTTAGTTTATTCACCATTTCTCTCTTTTTTGTTTCTGACGACTTAGAATGATCAATGTAACAAGCTTTTAGTTAATGACTTATATGCCAGACGACCTTCTGGTATTAGGCTTAGAAGAGCCCCTCGAACTTAATAACTCGAATCATCTAAGTTTTATTTTCTCCTTTTTTAGTGCACTCCCCATACATCCATCTTTCGACGTGA